>BPLR01015827.1:0-208821 GCA_021605095.1 Caerostris extrusa
CAGTCACGGCCCACTAGCCCTAAAGTGTGTATTACACAATGACCATAGAGCGACAAACCAAACCTGACTGGTCGCCAACCTAGCCTTAATTATAATTTTCTTTATCTAGCATACATGTTTTTTTAATGCACTTAACACATTAAATCAAACTATTTAAGTAATGGATAATTGTAAAAAATACTATTGAACCAAAAATCAACAATTATTTATAAATATACGTGGAATTTCATAACAATTATGGTTTTAAATTTTTAAAATCGCTGGTTCCGCGCGAGCCACCGTGAGAAATGACTCTTAATTCAATACCATCTGAAGAAATGACATTCACTACAATAGCATTAGCTTTTTCCCTGTTACAAATTTATGACTTATGGAGTTGCATGCTTTGCCGAAATGTATAGATAAGACTTCTTTGGAAATTTTGTAAATAATTATTTTTGGAAATCTATAGCTTAAGTTAAATTTGCAATACAGAGTACTTGAAATAATTTTCGTGTAATCTAAAAAGATTTCCGATGTCCAATCTTTTAAGTATTCTTGGGCCGCATTTGAAAGGGAAATCATCATCATTGGCGCAATAGCCCAGTGTGGGCCAAGGCCGTCTACCTACTGGTAGATTTCGAGACGAGAGATTTTTTTCTTTTTTTACGGGTAGGGTTGTCAGCTCTACGCCCAACAGTCAAATGAGAGCGGAACCTACGGCTTAAAAGTGATTCGAACCACTATAAAACATCCATGGCATCGCCGGGACTCGAACCCGAAACTTGTGGTACTGAGCGCCAGAGCGCTAGAAAATATATATTTTGAACTCAGACATACATATGTAATTAAATGCTAGTTAACATTCAATGATTCATTTTCTCTTCCTCATATATATAATCTATATATACTATGCCACATCACTGTGTCTAGAGCTGAGTTGCCCCTTTACAGTTTGGGAATGATGTGGGTGAGAAGAGGTCTGATTGGCTCCGTGATGATTACGGTCATATATGGGTCATCGAGCGCCATATATAAATAAATTATCATCATTGTTGCTACAGCCCCATGGTGGGCCAAGGCCGTCTGCATGATGGTAGATTACGAGACGATTTTTTTTTTTTTTTTTTTACGGGGTGGGGTTGACAGCCCAACGCTCTACAGCCATATGAGATCGGAACTTGCAGTTTAAACTTGATTCCGAACCACTGTAAACATTCATGGCACCTCAGGATTTGAAACCGAAAAACCTGATAGGAATTGTATATTCCTATTCATTCAATAGTATTTTAGAGCTATTCAATTTGAGAAGACCATTTTTAAAGATATTGTAAAGGAAGAGGGAAAAAAGTTGAATTTTTTTCCCGATGTTCTTGGATTTATTGAATCAAATTCTTCTCCTTTTATTTCCAAAAGATACTTTTTTTTTTTTTTAGCTGCCCGTAATCCTCTTCTCAATGGAGTTAATTTTCTTACTTAAGAATGAAGAAAAAAAAATTTGGAAAAAAATTGGTTCACATTTTTAAAATTGATTTGTATGAGTGAATCGATAGATCCTTTTCTTTATGCTGTTAATTGCGTTAATTAGGTTCACCGGGCGTTTGAAATGGATTCATTGCTTAGGGCTTCATTTTTTATTCTCCCTAAATCACTAATTAGTGTTTAATGAAGAAAAGACTTACACGAAGTTTTACGCATGTCTGAATTGGCTCTTCCAATCTCTTCTCAATTATTTATTTCTTTTAATAAAAGTGGTATGTTTTGACTTGAATACATTGATTTTATTATGTTGGGTTTATTAGAAGTTATGTTTAGGCTTTTTTTTTTTTAGGAGCATATATATATATCTGTATATATAAATTTTCAATGGCGCTGCCCATTTTTTAGGTCAAGGCAGTCTGCCTACTGATGGATTCCGAAACATGAGATTTTTTTTTTACGGGGAAGGTATTGTCAGCCATACTCCAAACACTCTGCACTCTAGTCATATTAGATCAGGACCTACGATTTAATGAGTGGATTCGAACCTATTAACATTCCATGGCACCGCCAGCCAAAACCCTGTGTGTTTTTGAAATCTACTAATTTAAAGTGTAAAACACCCCTATATTCATCATCATCATCATCATCAGTGGCGCAACAGACCATGGTGTGCCAAGGCAATCTGTCTACTGGTAGATTTCGAGACAAATAGATGGTTTTCTTTTTACTGCAGAGCTGTCAGCCCTAAGCCTAACGCTCAACAGTCATATTAGGCCGGGGTCTGATGGCCCAGTTGCTAGCTCTCGGTACCATATGTATCGGGTTCGGAATCCCGGTGGTGCATGGATGTCTGAGCAGTGGTTCGGAATCCGCTTTAAGCCGTAGCTCCCGGTCTCTTATGACCGTAGAGCATCACAGAACCCAATCTCAATCTAGGCACAGTAATGTGGTGTGGTGCAGTAATATTAGTCATATTAGACCGAGACCTACAGATTAAAGTGGATTCTGAACCACTGCAACATCCATGGCACCGCATGGACTCTAAAACCTGTGGCACCGAGCGCTAGTCACTGGCTTTATCAGGCCCCACATTAAATATTATGTAAACTGTTTTCCGATTATATGTTATGTTTCTAAAGTTTATTTACTGTATAGTTTGTAGTTAATTCAAATAAGTATAAAGTTAACTATAAAAACATAACGACAATAGAAAAAAAATACTGATTTTTTATAATAAATAAGATTTTATATCAATAACATGATCGTTTTTAATTTAAAAATCTAGAAAACCTATAAAGAACAATGCAAAGAAAACCGCATAAAATAACATTGTAACGAATTCAATAGATAATTATGATGAATTGACGGAGTTTTATAGAAGAGATAAAAAAATTAATTATTTAAACACGAATTGTGACGATTTCGCCTTTTTTTTCCTTTTTACGAGAAATATTGTTTTAAAATAAAAACCTTCTCATCTTCAATCTTCCGTGTCATACCTGACATTTCGCATTCGGACACATTCTTTGTCACATTCGAGACACGTGTGTTGCTTTTTCTTAAGGTTTTAAATGAACTTGAGCCTCACTTGTCAATCACATTTGTTTCAATTTTCCCCTGCCTTATTTTCCCTTCACAAGTGGATGGCATCAGTTTTAACTGAAGGATAAAGAAACTTGTTACAGTTTCATTTAGAGGATTTTGACAATGTATAGTTTTATCAGTAAGAAATCCAATTTTAATTCCCCTTACTTATTATAGTATCATTTTACGCATTTTTTAAATTAAATTGTGGTTATTAAGAATCGAAACATTTTAATTTGGAAAAGTTTTTTGGAGTGATCCTTAATAACAGCATTTTAATTTTAAATTTTCTGATTATTCCTTCAGCATTTTTAATTTTAAATCCGATTGATGCTTAATAACATAGAACAGTTTAAAATTAAAATGGGAAGTTATAAGAATCAATTTTAAAATTTAAATTAAAATGCTGTAAGCAAGAACCAATCGGAGAGTTTAAAATTAAAATTCTCATTCAAGAATCAATCGGAAAGCTTCTAAAAATTAAAAACATACAAGAATCAATCATAAAGTTTAAAATTAAATTGTAAGGCCATTCAGGAGAATTAATAGGTAAAAGTGTTTAAAAATTAAAATCGTGTTATTGAGAATCAATCGGAAATTATAAAATGAAAAATGAGGTTATTATCTTCAAAATCAATTAGAAATTTGAAATGAAAATGTTGTTGTTCTAATGCAACCGCACATAGAGAAATTAATATTTATGCCATAAGCAAGGGCTGCACCGCTGTTACTCATTTAACACTCCAGAGGACACGTGTAGTCTTGAAGATATGCTATGGAAGAATAACACTATCCCCGCAACGTTCCTACGATCTTATTAAACCGGGACCTACAGTTTAAAGTGGACCGAATCACTACAAACATCCATGGCACCACATGGACCCGAACCCAAAACTTAGCACCAATCGCCACCTGGTCACCGGCTATCAGACCCCACATTAAATATTATGTAAATTATTTTCCGATTATATCTTATGTTTCTTAAAGTTAACTATAAAAACATAAATAAAAAAAAAAAGAAATATATTTTTATAATAAATAAGATTTTATATCAGTAACATGACTGGTTTTTAATTTCAATAAAATCTAGAAAAGCTAAAAATGAACAATTTCAAAGAAAATTGTTAAGATTGTTGAACCACTTAAAACAACATTGTAAGGAATTGACAGAGTTTATAGAAGAAAATTAATTATTTAAACACGAATTGTGACGATTTCGCCGTTCTTTTTCTTTCACAGGAAATATTGTTTTAAAATAAAAACTCTTTCTCATCTTCAATCTTCCGTGTCATACCTGTCATTTCGCATTCCGAGACATTCTTTGTCGCATTCTAGACACGTGTGTTGCTTTTCTTAAAAGGTTTTAAATGAGTCTGAGCCTCACTTGTCAATCACATTTGTTTCAATTTCCCCCTGCCTTATTTCCCTTCACAAGTGTAGATGGCATCAGTTTTAAATGAAAGATAAAAATAAATTTTTGCTACAGTTTCATTTAGAGGATTTTGACAATGTATATTTTTATCAGTGAAAAAAAAATCTACATGAGATTTTTACTTTTGTTTGTAGTATAATTATACGCATGAAATTTTCCTATCGGTAATACTTATTGAAAGTTTAAAATTAAGGTGTGGTTATTAGAGTCAATCGGAAAGGTTAATTTAAAATGTTATTAAAGAGTCAAAAATTTTAAATTTGAACTTTTCGATTGATCCTTAATAGCATAATCCTTTCGATTCTTACTAATAAAATTTTAATTTTAAAGTATCCGATCTTTTCCGATTCTTAATAGCACTAATTTTAAAGTATCCGATTTTTAATTTTTAAAGTATCCGATTCTCAATAGCATTTTAATTTGAAATTTTTCGATTGATTCTTAATAACAACATTTTAATTTGAAACTTTTTGATTCTTAATAATAAATATTTTAATTTGAAACTTTCCGATTGATTCACTTGAAACTTCGATAATTTTAACAGTTTGAAACTTTTTGTATCCGATAAATAGCATTTTAATTTGAAATTTTCGATTGATTCTTAATAAGCAACAGTTTAATATTTTAATTTGAAACTTTCGATTGATTCTTAATAACAACAGTTTAATTTGAAAAACTTTCGATTGATTCTTAATAACAACAGTTTAATTTGAAAGTTTTGAAACTTTTCGATTGATTCTTAATAACAACAGTTTAATTTGAAACTTTTCGATTGATTCTTAAACAACAGTTTAATTTGAAACTTTTCCGATTGATTCTTAATAACAACATTTTAATTTGAAACTTTTCGATTGATTCTTAATAACAACAGTTTAATTTGAAACTTTCCGATTGATTCTTAATAACAACATTTTAATTTGAAACTTTTCGATTGATTCTTAATAACAACAGTTTAATTTGAAACTTTTCGATTGATTCTTAATAACATTTTAATTTGAAACTTTCCGATTGATTCTTAACAAATTGGAAACTTTTCGATTGATTTTGAACATTTTCCGATTGATTCTTAATAACATCGAAAAGTTTAAAATTAAATGTCGTTTTAACTTATTAGTTTGTTAACTTTCATTAGATTATTAAGAATAAAATCGGAAAGTTTCAAATTAAAAATGGTGTTATTAAGAATCAATAGGAAGTATCAAGTGATTTTATGATTAGAGATAAATAAAAAAAAAGACTTATAATCTTTGAAATTTACGTACAAATATTACTATCGTTTTAAAACGATATGCCGAATAATACTCGCAGAAAACACCCAGTAAGAAAAATGGAAATATCGTAATTTGTATGTACGCTAATTGGGCATCTTGTTATCTTCATTGGCGCAATGACCCCGTGGTGGGCCAAGGCCGTCTGCCTACTGGTAGATTTGGAAATATGAGATGTTTTCCTTTTATGGAGTAGGATTGTCAGCCCTACGCTCTACAGTCATATTAAACCGAGATCTCTACGGTTCAAAAGTGGATTTTGAACCACTTCAAACATCCATAACACCGCCGGGACTCGAACCCGACAATTGTGACACTGGCACCACAGCGCTAGTCATTTGGCCATCAGGCCCCGCATCTACTATAGTGAAAAAAAAAAAAAAATCTGATTTTTGTGCAACTGCAAAATACGTAAATCCAAGTATTTCTTAACAAAACTTCTAATTTTTTTTTTTTTTCCTCTAAAGATTTATGGTATTTGACCTAGATCGTCGAAAAAATACTTGAAAAAATAATAATTACTATAAAAAGAGAAAATAAGGGCGAACGATTGCGATACGGTTGATAAAATTGAGTGACTAAAAATGTCAGTTATTTGACAATGAAACCATTAACCTCGTTCTGCCTGATATTTCTGTATGACATAATTATTAATTTTTAGTTTTTGTACATGTACTAAAAATGCTAAACAATTCATGGGTTATTCATTGCTATTTGAAAATAGTATACATTCAATTTTAGAGGGAAAAAAATGGGTTGATGATATAATTATTTCGGCGTAGATGTCATAATTATAATACTATATGCAGTCATTGGTTTTAAAATATTCTCATATTTTAATTTTTCCATAGCTTTACAGATTTACGTTTGATTCAATTATAGTGTTGTGTGTTGGAGCAACTTGATCGTAACTGGATGTGGTTTAGCTGAAGCACAGTTTGGAGAACTCATAGCTTTATTTACATTCGTACAAACACCACACTCGTACAATATTTAACACATTTAAAAGCATATAATTATAGATTCGTGGAAGGATTAAGCCAAAAATCCGTTACTCAGGTACGCGCGAAATATACTTTATCTCCTGGTGAGAGTCTGTAGGCCAACCAATTCACAGGGGTTGTGCTAAATATATTTCCTCTCGAGGTAAGAGATTACAAACTAAACATTTCTCAGCGAGCGCACAGATTTGGTTGTGCTTTCTCTCGGGTGACAGTCTCGAGGCCTACTGAACATTTATTTCTCCTGAACGTCGCAGGGGGCGCACTTGCAGTGCAGGAGGATGCACGGTTACAAATCTTAAATAATAAAATGTATAAATAAATGAACTTTAATTTATAATGCTGCAGATGGCAAATGTGATACTAGGTGTAGTTTTGTTGCAGTCAATACTAAGCGCCTCTAAATTTTTATCTAATTTTACTTGAGTTATTTTATTAGTTTTGTTTTTTTTGTATTAAAACTAATTGAATAATTGGTAATTACAGTAATTATTGGTAATTGCAGTGATAATAACTATTGGTATAAAAAACAATTGAATTATTTGTAATTCCAGTAATAATAATTATTGATAATAAAACTAATCGAATTATTGAGAAAGCAGTTTTTAATGCAAAATATTTGATTAAAATTATTTTGAAACAAAATTTCAAAACCTAAACGGATGAGAACTTATTTTTTTGTAAGCATCGATTCCACGTTCGAATAGAAAAACTTGTCATCTTAACGATGACAGATTCTCCTTACTTTTCCTAAACAAAAATAAGAAACAAAGTATTTGTCTTCAGGCTGCCCATAAAAGTATGTCACCCACCACACACATCGCACACATTTCGTTTCTTTCCGCATCAGATTCCTTTTGGTCTTTTGTATTTCATACATCCACCACCGAACGCCCACTCAATCAATTTTTCTTCGGAGTAATTATCTGTCAGTTACTGACCAGACAAAGCTCTCTCTAGTTGGGGGGTGGGGTGGACGGCTTCTTGTGCCACAAATGGTACACCCTCCAAAACTCCCTATGAAATCCATTGCTGAAGGTGGTTGGCGAGATTCTGGTATCGTTGGCTGTTGATGATGACCCAGGCTGGACATTGGTCACCACCTGCCAAAATAATATATGGGAATGGGGGAGGGGGACGTCAAGGTTTTTATGAGTTATGGCCTCTTGTCTTGGAAATTCTTTTGGCTTTGATTTAGATTGAGATGGCTAACGTTTTCTGTGAACGTGCACGAGTTGCTTTAGTAATTATTTTCTCATAGATGTGTCCCGTTTTGGAAGGTATTTTGCAGATGTTTGTTTTGTACTCACTAAATAAAGGGAGCGTATGTGTATTAAAAATGTGTGTGGTTTATAAATGACTTATTCACAGCAAATGTTTTAATAACTGTTTCTCAGCGGCCGTGCAGGTTGCGCTGTACTTCCTTTTTCAGGTGAGAGTCTGAAGACCTACTGATCATTTTATCTGAACGCCACAGGGCATAGGTGGAAGCACGTTTGCAAATCCTAAATAATGCGATGCATAAATAAATGTAATTAATACTAAGCGCCTTTAAATTTAATATCAAATTTACTTCAGATATTTTATTACGTTATTATGCTTTTTTTAAAAATTAAAACTAATTGAATTATTGGTAATTCCAGTAATTGGTAATAACAGTAATTATTGGTCATTGCATTAATTGGTAATTTCAGTAATTGTTGGTAATAAAAATAATTGAATTATTGAGAAAGCAATTTTTAATGCAAAATAATTGATTAAAATTATTTTGAAAACCTAAAGTGATGATAACTTTTTTGTAAGCATCGATTCCACGTTCGAATAGAAAAACTTGTCATCTTAACGATGACAGATTCTCCTTACTTTTTTTCTAAACAAAAAAAAATAAAAAACAAAGTATTTGTCTTCAACCCTCCCAAAAGTATGTCACCCACCACACACATCGCCATTTTATTTATTTCCGCATCAGATTCCTTTTCAGATGTATTTCATACATCCACCCACCCAATCAATTCTTCTTCGAGTAATTATCTGTCAGTGACTGACCAAACAAAGCTCTCTCCAGTTGGGAAGAAGGGGTGGGGTGGACGACTTCTTATGCCACGAATGGTACACCCTCCAGAACTCTCTATGAAATCCATTGCTGAAGGTGGTTGGCGAGATTCTGGTATCGTTGGCTGGTGATGATGACCCGGGCTGGACATTGGTCACCCACCTGCCAAAGTAATATATGTGAATTGGGGGAGGAACGTCAAGGTTTTTTTTTTTTATGAGTTATGGCTTCTTGTCTTGGAAATTCTTTTGGCTTTGATTTAGATTGGGATGGCTTTCTGTGAGCGTGCACGAGTTGTTTTAGTAATTATTTTGATTGATGTTTGTGCTGTCTGATGGTACTTTGGAGGTATTTGTTTTATACTCACTAAATTAAGAGCTTGTATATGTATTAAAAATGTGTATGTTTTATTGATGACTTATTCACAGCAAACATAATAATAAATAAAGTTTTCTGTAATTACAACGTGCAGTGTGTAGCATGAATTTTCCTTAGGTTTAAAATTTTTTTTAAAGTGTTCACCATATTGAAGTATATAGTGAACTCTATATAATAATAACAATCTTAAATTTTTCTTTTGTAAATAATAAATTATAATAATCCAGAGTTCATTATTATTATAATGAGCATAGTGCTTGTAAATAAAAATTAAAGTGTTCCATGAACCTGAAATTGGCCCTCTTCTTGAAGATGTTATAAGTCTAGTATAAGCCGAGATTTTATGGTATATTATCTGAAGGCTGGGGAAGATTTTAAGAATAATGAAACTAGAAATTATTATAATTATATAGGTACTTGTAATGGTAGTGGGAGTATATATTATCTTAACAGCACCTCCACCCACTCATTGTGTGTGTATATATAACATTCTGTTGATGTTGATGAGTTGTTTGAAATGATTGTGTTATGAACTATTGTGAAATGATTTTGGCGTTATACTTGAATTTAATTTTTGCGGCTGACTTATATTTATCAAGTAATTAAGCTTATCTTTAAGTTTTGAAACTGAAAAAAATTTGTTTTTTAATGATAAAAAAAAAATGCACAATTTTTTTCTATTTCGAAAAATGACAAAATATTGTTTAAAAATAAAACAATTATTTGCTTCGTCATTTAATTGTTATTGTGTAAATGTTACGTTCACATAAATCGTCTTGTTTTTATAAATTGCATTTATTTATTTTTTTGTTCACTTTTTTTTATTAAATGCTCGTTTTTGAGATGTTGATATTGACTTAAGTAATTATTTCTTAATTTATTTTGGAAATTATCGTTTCGTAAAATGAAGTAATTTCTTTTTGTATTTTAACGAAATTAATTACAATTATTTTAAGCCCAAAATTAATGCTAATTAATGTTGTAATTGCATTTTCGAAAAAAAGGATTATTTTAAAATTAATTAGAATGTCGTTAGTTTCTTTTGACTAAAATCTAAAATATTTTTTTAATTTTTTTAATTAAATTTAGTTATTAAGTAAATATGTCTTAAGTTAATGTGTATATAAATAAGGATTTGAATTTTTTTTTTTTTTTTAAATAAATAATTTTAATTTGAGTCAAATATAAATTATTATATTTTAGTGTTGTAATATATTGAAAAAAGAAAATGATTTAAAATTTTTCTTTAAATATTTATATTTTTTACTGTATTATCATCATAATTCGTTTAATTTGTTGTTTTCTTAATTTTGAAATAAATTTTTTTCACACAGATTGTGTTATAAAAGTATAGTTCCATACCGCATAAATTAAGTACATTATTTAATTAATAAAATTGTCGTTTCTACAATGTTGGAATAAAGTACCATTTCATTAAATAGTATAAAATTTTAAATAATAATTAAATATTAATTTAATTTATTTAATTAATTAGGTAATATTATAAAATATATTAATTTATAGAATTCTAAATAATAATTTAACATCAATTAAATTAAATTAATTAATTAATAACAATATATATTGATTTATAGAATTTTAAATAAGTAAACGTTAACTTAAATTATTTAATTAATTAATTAATGAAATAATACATACATATTGATTTATAGAATTTTAAATAATAATTAAACGTTAATTTAATTAATTGAATTCATTAATTAGTTTTTAATTTTAAATTAGGTAAATGTCTCCTCGTTTAAAGATTCTCACTTAATGCAGAACAAAACGAAATAAAATATATCGATTAGGGAACTAAAATGGGAATCCATTTTGAGAAAATTTCCCCCCCTCTCTTTTTAATCCATATCCAACATATAGTTATTTTGGTGTGCTTGCGTGACTAATAGGAAGACATTTTCGTCTGCGAAAAGGCGTGGTAATAATTCTTTACCAAAAACTCGAAAAGAAAAAGAATTATAAAAGAAAAAAATATATGTTTAAAATAAATACATAACACCATAGAAAAGGAAATTAACGCTCGAAGAATTCTGATATTTTCCTAACAGCTGAGTAGTTCGTGTAATTATTATGTTTAAATTTTCTTACACTTAAAAATCGCAGCTGCAAATGTTCCACGGAAAGATCGTTTGGCGAAATGTTATTCGAATCTCCGAATCTGGCAACACCATGAATGATTCAAACTTAGTAGTAATAGGCGATGATTTTTTCTCTCTATATATTTTTTTTATGCTGCAGGTAAAATATATTGTTACGTTTCATTTTCAACTCATTTTGCTTGCTAATGAGTTCCTTTGTAGCTTGATTTATTGAGTAGAACATTTTTACAGTATTTGTACTGATTTATTATTTTTATTCTTATACCCGCAATGTATCTGTTTTTAATAATTGTGAAACTTTTATTTTTCCTTTTGTTGAAACTAAAGTTTGAATGATTTTAAATTAAAAATTGCTTTAAAGCTTTAAAATTGAACTACAAAGCGAATTTATTGTTAAAGGATCTTCTTTGTGTTTAGAATGTTATTTTAAAAATATATTTTGGACATTTTTTATTTCAAAATTAAATACGTTAACTCAATACGTTACGTTAATATTTAAAGAATACGTTATTTTAATTTTGCATTGATAATTTTGATTGATTTTTTTTTCTTATTTCTGGTATTGATATCTAGACAAAGAATGTCATTATATTTTTGAATTTATTTAAAAAGTATTTTTAATATTTCTAATTTCCTTTATTTAATGATGTATTTTTCGCTTTAATTAAATATGAGTTAAACAAATTTTAACTTCCAGTTTAAAATATTATGCAGAAATTAAAACCAAATTATATCTTAAATTTTAATGAAAAAGTTCGTATAATTATTATGTTTAAATTGTCTGGTACTTAAAAATCTCAGCTGCCAATGTTCCACGGAATGATCGTTTGGCGAAATGTTATTCGTATCTCTGAATCTGGCAACAACGTGAAGGATTCTAACTTAGTAGTAATAGGCGATGATTTTCCTCGCTTCTTATATTTTTTTAATGCTCCAGGTAAAATATATTGTTACGTTTCATTTTCAACTCATTTTGCTTGCTAATGAGTTCTTTTGAAGTTTGATTTATGGTTAGAACATGAACAGAACATTTTTACAGTATTTATACTGATTTATTATTTTATTCTGATACTCGCAATGTATTTGTTTTTTAATAATTGTGAAACTTTTATTTTTCCTTTCTGTTCGAAACAAAAGCTTGAATGATTTTTAAATTAAAAATAGCATTAACGCTTTAAAATCACACGACAAAGCGAATTTAATATTAAAGGTTCTTCTTTGTGTTTAGATTGTTATTTTAAAAAAAAAATATTTTATTTCGAAATTAAGTATATGAATGGACCTTTATTATTCATGGACCTTTTTTCATCTGATATTGATATCTAGACAAATAATATTATATTTTTGGAATTTATTTAAAAACTTTTAATATTTTTATTTCTAATTTCCTTTATTTTTGATGCTTTAATTAAAGATAAGTTGAACAAATTTTAACTTCCTGTTTAAAATATTATGTAGAATTTAAACCAAATTATATCTTCAATTTTACTTATGACTGTTATGATATTATGTTATAAATATTTTTGTAAAATTTGTCTTTAAAATTTTAATTTATTCGTTATTTAAAATATATTTATTTATGTAAGGAATTTTACTTTCCCACATATTATCAAAATGATAGAAATTTGATTTAATTAATATATTTTAATTTATTATTGTGCTGAACTATTTCTTTAAAGAATTTGCACTTTTTTTTAATATAATTTGGATTTCTTTGAATTAGTATCAACTCAGGATTTTGCTTATTCGATAGTTGGCCAATTGATTAGGGTACCACAGGTACCTCAGGCACTTTGGTACCACAGGCTCCAGGTTCGAATCCTGGCGGTGGCATGGATGTTTGTTAGTGGTTCAGAATCCACGTTAAACTTGTAGATCCCGGTCTAATTAGCCTAAAGTGTCTACAAAATGGCCGTAGAGTGACAGACTAAAAACATATCAGAGAGTTGTTCTGTATTTGGGAAATTTCTACGATCTTCCTAGCTAGTTTCGTCCTTGCCAATTTTTATTGTATGTTAATTTTTTAGTCTTGTTGTTCATCGTGAGAATGCCATAATTTGATTTCACTTTTTAAACTGCAAATTATTCTCAATAATACCATGCCCAGAGGAAGAAAAAAAAAAAAAACGTATTAATGATGATATATTACATATAAATATTCAGCATATATTTTTTTTAAGTCGAAATGAATTTGACCTTGACTTTATACTGCTCAAAATTTCATAAATAAAAAGTAAGTCAGTTGCAGCAACCATAATTTTTCTCTTGTTAAGCGAGAATAAAGGATTTAATTCAGCTTATTACAGGTAGTACAGGTGGTTAATTACATTTTTATTTTTATTATGGTCGTGATGAAAAGCTGATTTGATGATTCAGCAGATTTTGAATATTTACTTTTTTTTTTAGAACCTTTTTTGGTTAAGATGGTTCAGTGTTGCATTGCCTTATTAAGTCCAATAATAAATAGAACTGTAGGCAAGTTACTGTTTTGCTGATTTGATCTGTTTGAATTGCAAATTAAGAAATACGTCGAGTGTTGCTCAAAAAGGACCAGAGAATTGTTCTGTATTTGGGCCATTTCTATGATCTGCCTAGCTAGTTTCGTCCTTGTTAATTTCTATTGTGTGATAAGTTTATAACCTTGCTGTTCATCTTTCTTAGAATGTCATAAACTTGATTTCATTTTAAGCTGTTTTTGAGCTGTCATTTTTATATTGAAGATAAATTTAATGCATGATCAGACCGCGGACCGCACATGGTGGACCATTTAACATTTTTTTTTTTTCTAATGCAGTTCAAACACAGACAGCTTGATTTTTGTTATATTGCAGAGACGTATACTTTAATGCACAGGGGGACGTGTAACTTGAAGCACACGCGGTCCATAAATGCCCTCGGGCAACGCTATACGATCCATTGTTACTTATCTTTTATATATTCCGAACCACTTCAAACAACATGAACTTCTTGTCGAAACTGAGCGCCTCCTAAACGGCCATTCAGGCCCTTAATTATTTAACATGATATAACTTTTTTGTGTGTGTTTGACAAAACGTGGAGATTGTTTTTATGATATCCTCTTTATATATATATATATATCGCCACCAGATGGTGCTACATTTTGATGACCAACTTCTATACCGTTCAGTGGGTCCAATAGCTATGAAAATTAGTAATGATATGTATTCGAGTATGGAAAATAGTTCGCTATCCACTTTATTGTTCACTTCCACCAGATGTGCTGCAGCATTTCATCTTATATACCGTTCAAACGATATCCATGGAAATAAGTATGCAGATATATTGGAACACAGAGAATATATATTCGCGTTATGTAATTTTCTACAGTGCATTTATTTTGGCAAGACAAATGTATACCGTCTTTGGCTAGTATATATATAGATGAAAGATATATATGAAAGCATGGATCTTGATCCAATTTTAGTTCATTAAAAAAAGAAATATTTAAAGAAAGTAATTCAGTGTTTTCTATCTTATTTGCTAATAAAGTGTTAGTCTGAATGCAGGATTTCCTCTTATATAGTTTTTCTTTTTTTACGATTTTTTATTGAGCCAAAATGTTCCGTTTAAAACATACGCCCAACAAAAGTTGATATGTTTTTTTGATAATATATTAAAATGCGTAAGTCCGTTCGTACAAAATCTTTGATCCATACGTATTTGTGAATAATAAATTTTAGGCAGTATATTAAAAAAAAAAAAACATTTGGCATGAATTATTTTTGTTCTTGGCTACAATAAAAATCAAGCCAAATACTGAAAACACTCATTAAATTAATGCATGCTTCAAAATTTTAATTTGTTTTCTTATTATATTATTTATTATTGATAATTTTTTTCGAGTATTTTTGCTCGAAATAGTTTGTGCATGCTCAATTTTTTATGTAACGTTTTTAAATCAAATTTTTTACCTATTTCTGTTTTATCAAATAAATATCCATTTCAAAATGCAAATATTGCCATTTTAATTAATTCCTAAAAGACGCAGATATGGATATATTTGTAAATATCGATTATTCTAGTTGAGAAATGTTTCAAGGTAGCTTTAGTTCAGGGAGATTATTTCGTGTCCAGTTTTATCTATCTAATATATCTGGATTATATATGGATGCATAATTTAATACTTCCTGTGTATTGCTGAGAGCTTTCGCATGCGTATTTGTACACAAGGTTTCTTTTGTTATTCCGTTTGGTAAGATGAGATGTGTATCAGGTCTGGCCATTGAAGATGAGAATCCATCTGTGTAAACAAGGACGAAACCTCTTCTGGGAAAAGAACTGAATCATTTTGATTTTCTTAGCTGTGATCTTGACCGACAGTTCTTTTTCTTTGTATATCAGAATGCAGAAGTATATCTATTCCTGTATTCTGAGAAAATTTGAAGAACATAATTTTTGGTTTGTAACAGTTTGAAAAAAATTATTTATAATAAGGTATTATTTTTTGATTGTATTGCATCAAAAATTATTTTGACTTGTTTGTATTGTTACAAAATTATGTTTTCAAGATATGGATTTGTTATTTCGTTTGGTAAGATGAGATATGTGCATCAAGTTGACCATATAAAGATACATTCTTCTTTTGAGAATGAGAATTTAACTCTTCTGAAAAAAGAACTCAATCATTTTGATATTGACCGACAATTCTTTCTTTGTATCAGAATGCAGTAGTATATTTCTTTCTGTAAAAGTCCCTGGACAGTGTCCTATCCTGTTGAGTCTTTTTAGGACAATTATAAGGGACAAAATTAAATCATCGTATATTAGTGAATTATCTATCATCAAAATAAAAGCCTGGTTTGGTTTGTCGCTCTACGGTCATTTGTTTTGCACTCTTTTAGGCTAATTGAACCGGGACCTACAGTTTGGATTCCGAACCATTAATAAACATCCATGCAACAGCCAGGATTCGAATCTGAAGTCTTCGTACCGAAGGCCAGAGCGTTAGCCAATTGGCTATCAGGTTGCTGGAAAAAATTTCAGGGGAGACAATCGGGGATGACTGGACGAAAAAAAATTGATGGAAAACTCACATAGTAGGCTGTTACCAATTTTAGATTTCAAAAATGGACACGACTGCCTGGCTGAACATACATCTGGCCAAAATAGGGATTGTGAACTCTATATGTGTGTTTTATGTAAGACAGAGAAAATGAATAATGTCCATCTGCTAGTTTGATCGGGACTGGACTCTTTAATTTGCAACAAAATGGTGATTTTTGTACTCTTTACTGGAGGACCAGAGAAAACATTTACTGATGACATTAACTTTTATTATGGTGCTACTAGCTTTTTAAAATTTATCTTTAGAACATTTAACTGTTTTTAAGGCCTTTTGGTCGTTTTTGTTAAGAATGTCTTGTCTTTTTCCTATTGTAATTTTGATTTACTTATATGTTCTTTTTGTTTCTAGGTAAGTCACCAAATTTGTATGGATTGAGTTCTATAAAGCAACAACAACATTTATTCTTGTAATCTGAGAAAATTTGAAGAACAAGATCTTGGTTTGTAACAGATTTTTCAATTTCTACTATTAGTTCACACTCTCCCTATATATATCTTGTTATATTTTCAATCGTTCATAAAATACTTTGTATTCCTCCACTCAAGTTCAAATACATTTTTAAAAATTGTAGTGAATGATGCTTGATGTTAATACAGTTTTTTTTCAAATATTAATTCATTAATTTAAATTAAAATTTTAATTTAATGGAGAAAAAAATTTCTCTTATATATGATATTAGCAGGATATAAATTTAAGGAATAAATACCGTCAGTGGCGAAGCGTCAGTAGATAGCTGGAAAAAAAAAAAATTTTTTTTTTCATGTTCTTTCTTCATTCTGGGTTCTAGTCTGAGTCAAGGAGGGAACAAAATGGAAAATGAAACATTTGAATAAATTAGTGAGAGAGATGGAAAGTGTGTATGTAAGAGAAAGAAAGAATTTTTTCTAACTTAAAAAAATGAATGAAAATTATTTATAAAGGACTTTCTGCAATATAGTGAAAAAAAGTAGGAATTGACTTAAAAATTTTTTTTTTTTTTTTTTTAATATTACTTGTTTGTACTGTTACAAGATTATATTTTCAAGATACTGATTTTTTATTTTTATTCGTCAATGATTGATATTTTTTCTCACAAATTGTTGAAAGATGCTTTGTCGAAACACATTTCACGACAAAAATGTAGTATTTCAAAAAAAAAAAATATCTCTTTAGTTTTATCGTTTCTCAAATTTATTTTTTTAACCATAAACTTCAATTTATTTACTTTATTGGAATTTTAATAGTCGAAGGAAAATTACCCCAAAAATTATCTGCGGGAATGAGATAACGAAAAAGAACCGATTTAATTTATTGGTTCTACAACAGCTCTCGATAATTTAAAAGCCTTGTTCGGAGTTTTTAAAAAGTAGCGATAAGAATTGCTTTTTGTTTTCTATGTGGATAATTAATGTGGCTAATAAAATATATTAATTATTTTGTGGTAAATTAGATTCTACGTTTTAGCTACTTTTAGAAGTACGAGTATATGCAATTTTTTTTTTTAATTTTCACTTTATTAATGTTATGTTATTAAGTTGCTTTATTAATGTTTAAAATGTAGAGTTAATTAATTAGTTGCTTACATCGTAGCTGTTTATTTATGTTTTTTATAATATTTGTGATTCTTCATCGCTAAACAGTAAAAAATAAAACACCATCTTATTTCATTTCAAGTTATTGTATTAATTTCCCCACAGTATGCAATTATTCTTCAATGGATGTATCAATTTTTTGAAGTTTTTTAATAGTTGTACAATAACTATAATAAAAGTAATATAAATATATAATAATATTAATAGTTGTACTTACTATAAATGCATAGTCATAAGTACTAATATATAAAAATTTAATGAAAATTAGCTTCATAATAATTATTATTAAATTTAGGAAATGAAAAAAATTAAATTGATTTAAAATTATATAAATAAAACGGTTTAATATCATAAAAATTAACTTAAAAAGACAGAAAAAAAAAATTCTACTGGAATAAATTATAGTTAAGCTAGAACACATTAATTATGACTGAATTTGGTGTATGTTTACTGTTGTTTTGTTAAATAAAAGTTAATTTAAAATAACAGAAAACATTTTATTGTAATAAATTATGGTTAGGCAAAACAATAATGAAGATGAGTTTGTGTGTGTACTGTTTTTGATCATCGGTCCTACCAGTTTCTGAAAACAATGACTGTAATGGGTAATAGATTTTAACCTGTGTCCTCCTGCTTGTTACCACCTGACCACAAGTTCAGCTTGTTGAACATCAGAGGAGGGCGGATGTAGACCATTTGTTGTCAATTCTTCACTAAATAACAATTATAAGCGGTCTGATGCCACAAGTTCAGCTTGTTGAACATCAGAGGGTGGGCGGATGTAGACCATTTGTTGTCAATTCTTCACTAAATAACAATTATAAGCGGTCTGATGCCACAAGTTCAAGAACATCAGAGGAGGGCGGATGTAGACCATTTGTTGTCAATTCTTCACTAAATAAATTATAAGCGGTCTGATGCCACAAGTTCAGCTTGTTGAACATCAGAGGGAGGGCGGATGCCAGACCATTTGTTGTCAATTCTTCACTAAATAACAATTATAAGCGGTCTGATGCCACAAGTTCAGCTTGTTGAACATCAGAGGGAGGGCGGATGTAGACCATTTGTTGTCAATTCTTCACTAAATAACAATTATAAGCGGTCTGATGCCACAAGTTCAGCTTGTTGAACATCAGAGGAGGGCGGATGTAGACCATTTGTTGTCAATTCTTCACTAAATAACAATTATAAGCGGTCTGATGCCACAAGTTCAGCTTGTTGAACATCAGAGGGAGGGCGGATGTAGACCATTTGTTGTCAATTCTTCACTAAATAACAATTATAAGCGGTCTGATGCCACAAGTTCAGCTTGTTGAACATCAGAGGGAGGGCGGATGTAGACCATTTGTTGACAATTCTTCACTAAATAACAATTATAAGCGGTCTGATGCCACAAGTTCAGCTTGTTGAACATCAGAGGGAGGGCGGATGTAGACCATTTGTTGTCAATTCTTCACTAAATAACAATTATAAGCGGTCTGATGCCACAAGTTCAGCTTGTTGAACATCAGAGGGAGGGCGGATGTAGACCATTTGTTGTCAATTCTTCACTAAATAACAATTATAAGCGGTCTGATGCCACAAGTTCAGCTTGTTGAACATCAGAGGGAGGGCGGATGTAGACCATTTGTTGCCAATTCTTCACTAAATAACAATTATAAGCGGTCTGATGCCACAAGTTCAGCTTGTTGAACATCAGAGGGAGGGCGGATGTAGACCATTTGTTGTCAATTCTTCACTAAATAACAATTATAGCGGTCTGATGCCACAAGTTCAGCTTGTTGAACATCAGAGGAGGGCGGATGTAGACCATTTGTTGTCAATTCTTCACTAAATAACAATTATAAGCGGTCTGATGCCACAAGTTCAGCTTGTTGAACATCAGAGGGAGGGCGGATGTAGACCATTTGTTGTCAATTCTTCACTAAATAATAATTATAAGCGGCCTGATGGCCAATTGGCTAGCGCTCTGTGCTTTGATACCATAGGGTTTCAGATTCAAATCCTGACAGTGGCATGCATGTTTTGTTGGTGGCACGGAATCCACGTTAAACTATAGGTAAACACCTTACCTAATCACTAAATAATATTTACTTCTCAAATTTCAATATAGCGGCCTGGTAGCCAAGTGGCTAGCACTCTGGTCTTTTGGTATCCCAGGCTTCAGGTTCGAAAACCTGGCGGTGGCATGGATGTCTGTTGGTGTTCGGAATCCATGTTAAACTGTAGGTCCCAGTCTGTTTAGCACTCGTGCGCACAAGATGACCGTAGAGCTACAAACCAAACCAAACCAAACCAAACCAAATTTCAATAATTAATAGACGCAATGTAATTTTTATGCAGTTTGTTTCTTAATTTATAGGTTTGGTTTGTCGATCTATGGTCATTTTGTGCACACTTTAAGCTAATTAGACCGGGACCTACAGTTTAACATGGAAACCACTAATAAAAGCATCCAGGCCACCGCCAGAATTCGATTCTGAAACCCATGGTGGCAAAGGCCAGAGCGCTAGCCAATTAGCTATGAGGCGCATAATTTATAGAAGTGTAAAAAGTTTACACTATATAGTTTTACTCATTTTTAGCCTTCTGAAATAAACCTTTACTTGAAGGGGAAAAAAAAAGTGCGACAAAAAACAACGACCCCTTTTCATTGTTTTAGCGTCCTTAACCCGCATTAATTGGGATATCTTCAAAGACAAGCATTGCCACTCATATCAGTTAAGCGATTGTTCGAGCTGATCTGACATTTCTGCCCATTTCGGTCTTCGCTGGCTGTTACGATGCCCTCCCTCTCCTTTCTGCCTTCAAACATGAAAAAAAAAAAAAGTTTAAATATAGTACAAGGGTAAGAGAGAAAAAATAAAAACCGATTTGAAATGTTGACCCACCAACCGGTTTATGGAAGAACTTCGCCAGCTTTTGGTTTTGCTTTCTTTGTTTTTGTGGGTCTTCTTTGCGGTGGATGTGTTTTTGGCTGTTGCATGTGCGTGTATGAAGGTTTAATTTGCGATTGTTGATTTGAAAAATTTCGTTCTTTTCTTTTTATGTCTGCTAGGGTTGATAATTATAATTTCCTGGGTAGTACTAATCTCATTCTAGTTTTGTACTTAAATTTGCTTTTGCTGACGAGGGAAAAAAAATGCATGTTGTGTATTTTGAGTAGCAATAGTAGAATTACTGAATTATTTTAGAATTATTTCGATATGAATTATTTTAAGGAATTATTTCGACATGAATTATTTTAAGAATTATTTCGATATGAATTATTTTTAAGAATAATTTTCAATATGAAGCATTTAAAGAATGATTTCAATATGAATTATTTAAAGAATGATTTCAATATGAAGTATTTAAAGAATGATTTCAATATGAAGTATTTAAAGAATGATTTCAATATGAAGTATTTAAAGAATGATTTCAATTGAAGTATTTAAAGAATGATTTCAATATGAAGTATTTAAAGAATTGTTTCAATATGATTTGAAATATTTAAAGAATTGTTTCGATTTGAAATATTTAAAGAATTGTTTCGATTTGAAATATTTAAAGAATTGATTTCGATTTGAAATATTTAAAGAATTTTTCGATTTGAAATATTTAAAGAATTGTTTCGATTTGAAATATTTAAAGAATTGATTTCGATTTGAAATATTTAAAGAATTGTTTCGATTTGAAATATTTAAAGAATTGTTTCGATTTGAAATATTTAAAGAATGATTTCGATTTGAAATATTTAAAGAATTGTTTCGATTTAAAAATATTTAAAGAATTGTTTCGATTTGAAATATTTAAAGAATTGTTTCGATTTGAAATATTTAAAGAATTGTTTCGATTTGAAATATTTAAAGAATTGATTTCGATTTGAAATATTTAAAGAATTGTTTCGATTTGAAATATTTAAAGAATTGTTTCGATTTGAAATATTTAAAGAATTGTTTCGATTTGAAATATTTAAAGAATTGTTTCGATTTGAAATATTTAAAGAATTGTTTCAATTTGATTTGAAATATTTAAAGAATTGTTTCGATTTGAAATATTTAAAGAATTGTTTCTTTTAATTTGAAATATTTTAAAGAAATATTAAAGGTATATTAAAGGTAATCGAATTAAATTGATTGAATTTTTAATACTTAAAAATTTAATTATTTTTCATTGTACGAAGCAAAAAAAAAAAAAAAAATTCATTCGAAACGTACTAAAATGTCTTCTGATTTATATGCTACGTTTGAATTTCTGGTGGAAAAAGGGTTTAGGAAAAATAGCATCATTTTAATAATCATTGTTTATAATTATGAAAAATAGCACATTTTAATAATCATTAATTTTTTTATATACATTTCCTAATCATTTGTGACTTGCAAATTACTTCCACGTTAATTTATTCATTTGAATTTTGCATCCATACTTATTGGCCGATTGCATTGTTGATACGGATCGTAATTTTAGTTAACGCATACTTCCCCTTTATTCAAATGAGCAGTAGACGCTGCTTGCATATTCTAGTTCGAATCAAAGCCGGGCATTGGTTCGAGTGCATCTGATTTCAAATTTCTAGACGTGTCGCAATAAATGCCCTACGTATTGTGAGCGCGACTATTAAGTTCCTCAGAGGGGGCATTAGTTAGAACCGGAGAGAATAGTTTTAGAGATAATTATGAACCGACGGAGTCTGATTTAAGTGCGTAATTTGGAGATAGTTTGAATTTAGGACCATCATAATAAGTGCTTTCTCTCCGAGCCTCTGTTTTCCTTCCGCCTTTCTGATGATAATCACTCGCAAAGATTGAGAATGAACGTGCATTACTGCTGATTTGAGTATTAATTTCTCAATTTTTTCTCCTTTCAACTAGAGTATGAGATAAACGACTGCTGTTTTAAAGTATTATCTCGTGTTCATTTTAAAATATTTTTTTGTTAATTGCTTAAACACTTCTGATTATAACAGAATGCGTGTTTTAAATAAAGAATTGATTCGAAAGCGTTTTGCGGAATTAAGATGAATTAATGAATGTCGTTTAACTTAATTGGAAGTTAGTATCTCTCCGTTAAAGTTAAGCTTGAAGATTAAAAAGAGTTTATAGTTTACAACTGCGTTAATCTGCATAAATGCTTGCGACGATTTAAGTTCAACAAAATGAGAATGTAAGATAATCTGTTATACAGGGTGATTATAATTAAAGTTTCACTTTCAAAATGCTGTAAAAGGACCACTCATCACAATGAGTTCAAATTTGAACTGAAGATACTTGAAGGGGGAAACTATACGACATCAAAAAAGAAGTTCCAAAGTGTATTAATAGATGACGCTGTAAGCGGTATAAAAGAAAGTGAATTCTGCTGCCGTGATATTCCGCAAGGTCATATTAAATTCGATGGAAAAATCGGTGGGATTTTTTGCTACCTTTTTTTTAATGCCATACCATTCACCCCTCTTCAAGTATCTTCAGTTCAAATTTTAACTCCTTTTGACGAGTGTTTCTTTTGTAGAGCGTTTTGAAAGTGGAACTTCAATTATAATCACCATGTATATTACCTAATCATTTGTGACTTGTAAAATACTTTCACGTTAATTTATTCATTTGAATTTTCCATCCGTACTTATTGCCCGATTGCATTGTTGATACGGATCGTAATTTTAGTTTACGCATATTTCCCCTTATTCAAATGAGCAGTAGATGCTGCTTGCATATTCTAGTTCGAATCAACGCCGGGCATCTGTTCGAGTCCATCTGATTTCGAAATTTCTAGACGTGTCGCAATAAACGCATTTCACCGCCCTACGTATTGTGAAGGCGACTATTAAGTTCCTCAGAGGGAGCATTAGTTAGAACCGGAGAGAATAGTTTTAGAGATAATTATGGACCAACCGAGTCTGATTTAAGTGCGTAATTTGGAGATAAGTTTGAATTTAGGACCATAATAATAAATGCCTTTCTTCCAACCTCTGTTTTTCTTCCGCTTTTCTGATGATGATAATCACTCGCAGAGATTGAGAATGAACGTGCATTACTGCTGATTTGAGTATTAGTTTCTCAATTTTTCTCCTTTCAACTAGAGAGTATGAGATAAACGACTGTTTTAAAGTATTATCACATGTTCATTTTAAAATTTATTTTTTGTTAATTGCTTAAACACTTTTGATTTTAACAAAATGCGTGTTTTAAATAAAGAAGAGTTTTGCGGAATTAAGATGAATTAATGAATGCCGTTTAAACTTAATTGGAAATTAGTATCTTCTCATTAAAGTTAAGTTTGAGGATTAAAAATAGTTTAGAGTTAGTAACTTGCGTTAATCTGTATAAATACTTGCAACGATTAAAGTTTTTTTTTTTTTTTTTTAAAAAAGTGAAAATGTAGGATAATCTGTTATATGTCACCTTCATTTTCTTAACATTCTTCATTGAGACGAAATGCTTTGGACTAATTGGTTTTCCTTCTTTAAAATACTATAATGTAATGCATTTTTAACTAGTTTGTTTTAATTATCTATTACTTGGTGACGTACTCAGAGGAATTAAGTATTAACTATTCATATGTTGAGGGATTTTCCTTATAACTCTTTATAACTAATTTTAAGGCTTTTGATTTGAAATTAATAATTATATATTTTAACTATTCGTGTATTCGGTTATAATATCTCCTCAATTTAACGTATACAGTGTGAAATAAAATACCAAAACACTTGTATAGTTAAGCTGTATTCTGACCCGATACTAAAATCTCACGTCGACAAACGTCAACCAATTAGAAGCCTGATTTCTGTCTTCTAATTGGCTGAACTTTTGTCAGGTTTGGTCTTAATATCTGATAGATGTTAAGACCAAATCTGGTCTGTAAATCTTTATATCTGATCCGAATATGACCTTTAAATCTGGTCACGTGTTTTGGAAATACTAAACATGTGCCATCACTGTTACAATAGGGCATTTTTATTATATATTGCTTATATCTATATCAATAAACAGAAAAATAGCACATTCTAATAATTATTAATTATATAATCATTTCTAATATTAATGACGAAGCTTCAGGATCGAATCCTGTCGGTGGCATGGATGTCTGTTAGTATTTCCGAATACACGTTAAACTGCGCGTCCTGGTCTAATTAGCCTAAACTGTGAAAAAAAAAAGATCTTACAGCGGCAAACCAAACTTAATATATATGACATAATCATTTGTGACTCGCAAATTATTTCCACGTCAATTTATTCATTTGAATTTTGCAACTGCACTTATTGCCCGATTGCATTGTTGATACGGATCGTAAATTTAGTTTACGCATATTTCCCTTTATTCAAATGAGCAGTAAATGCTGCTTGCATATTCTAGTTCGAATCAACGCCGGGCATCTGTTCTAGTCCATCTGATTCGAAATTTCTAGACGTGTCGCAATAAACGCATTTCACCACCCTACGTATTGTGAAGGCGACTATTAAGTTCCTCAGAGGGGGCATTAGTTAGAACCGGAGAGAATAGTTTTAGAGATAATTATGGACCGACTAAGTCTGATTTAAGGGCGTAATTTGGAGATAAGTTTGAATTTAGGACCTTAATAATAAGTGCTTTTCTCTCAGCCTCTGTTTTCCTTCCGCCTTTCTGATGATAATCACTCTCAAAGATTGAGGATGAGTACATACATTACTGCTGATTTTGGTATTAGTTTCTCAATTTTTCTCCTTTCAGCTAGAGAGTTGTGAGATAAATGAGTACTGTTTTAAAGTATTATCTCATGTTCATTTTAAAACATCTTTTGTTAATTGTTTGAACACGTCTGAAAATAACAGAATGCGTGTTTTAAGGTAAAGACTTGATTCGAAAGATCTTAATTTATTCTTTTACGGAATTAAGATGAATTAATGAATGTCGTTTAAACTTAATTGGAAATTAGTGTCTTCTCGTTAAAGTTAAGATTTGGGATTAAAAAGAGTTTATAGTTAGTAACTTGTGTTAATCTGTATAAATGGTTGCGACGATAAAAGTTAAAAAAAAAAAAAAAACGTGAAAATGTAAGAAAAAGATATGTCAACTCGTTTTGGCTACATTCTTCAAAGAGGCCGAATACGTTGGACTAATTCGTTTTACAAATCTGGCCTTTAAATCTAATCCAAATATGACCTTTAAATCTGAGGTATTAGCATGTTTAGGAAATACTTAAGATGTGATATCACTGTTGCAATATGGCATTTACGTTATAAATTGCATATATATGAATAAAAGAAAAATATCACAATTTAATAATCATTAATTATGTAGCCATTTCTAATATGTTATTACCTAATCATTTGTGACTTGTAAAATACTTTCACGTTAATTTATTCATTTGAATTTTTGCATTCGTACTTATTGCCCGATTGCCTTGTTGATACGGATCGTAATTTTAGTTTACGCGTATTTCTCCTTTATTCAAATGAGCAGTAAATGCTGCTTGCATATTCTACTAGTTCCGAGTCCATCTGATTCGAAATTTCTAGACGTGTCGCAATAAACGCCCTACGTATTGTGAGCGCGACTATTAAGTTCCTCAGAGGGGGCATTAGTTAGAACCGGGAGAGAATAGTTTTAGAGATAATTATGGACCAACCGAGTCTGATTTAAGTGCGTAATTTGGAGATAAGTTTGAATTTAGGATCATCATAATAAGTGCCTTTCTCCCTGCCTCTGTTTTCCTTCCGCCTTTCTGATGATAATCACTCGCAAAGATTGAGGATGAGTACATACATTACTCTGATTTGAGTATTAGTTTCTCAGTTTTTCTCCTTTCAACTAGAGAGTATGAGATAAACGACTGCTGTTTTAAAGTATTATCTCATGTTCATTTTAAAAACATTATTTTTTGTAATTGCTTCTGATTATAACAGAATGCATGTTTTAAATAAAGAATTGATTCGAAAGAGTTTTGCGGAATTAAGATGAACTAATGAATACCTTTTAGCTTAATTGGAAATTAGTATCTTCTCGTTAAAGTTAAGCTTTGAGGATTAAAAAGAGTTTATAGCTAGTTACTTGCGTTAATCTGTATAAATGCTTGCGGCGATTGCAGTTTAAAAAAAATGAGAATGTAAGATAATCTGTTATACAAGGTGATTGTAATTAAAGTCCCACTTTCAAAATGCTGTAAAAAAAGAACCTCTCGTCACAATGAGTTCAAATTTGAATTGAAGATACTTGAAGAACGGGGAAAACGGTACGACATAAAAGAAAGTTCCAAAGTGTATTAATAGATGGCGCTGTAAGCGGTATAAAGAAAGTGAATTTGGCTGCCAATGATATTTTGAATCGAAATGACAACGTATTTTGGCATGCATTTTTCAACATTAAAAGTCATTCAACAGTTGTGACATTGTTAGTAGAAAGCCCATCCACCACGGCTAGGTCATACCAAATTGGTTGGGAAAAATCGGTGGAACTTTTTTTTTTTTTGATGCCATACCGTTTTCTCCTTTTTCAAGTATCTTCAGTTCAAATTTAAACTCATTGTGACGAGTGTTTTTTTTTTTTTTTACAGCATTTTGAAAGTGGGACTTTAATTGTAATTACCCTGTATTACAGCTCATTTGTAAACCAAATACTTTTGACTAATTCGTTTTCCGCCTTTAAAATACTATGATGTAATGCATTTTTAACTAGTTTGTTCTAATCAATTATTACTTAGTGCGTACTTAGAGCAATTATGTATTAAGTATTCATATTTTGAGGGATTGTCCTTATAAATATAACTCTTTAAATATTTATTGTAAGGCTTTTAATTTGGAATTAGTAATTGAGGGGAATATAAGGGTTTCCGCTTCCGTAGTGTTGGAAGATGGCCTTCGTTCTTTTCCTTCCCTTCTAGAAGTATTTCTAAAATGGTACCGATTATAATTGCTTAATGCTTCAGTAGAAGGAATTGAAGCAATAATTCCGCGTACAATTGCACAGAAATAGTGCCAGTGATTTTCATAAACATTTCTGGAGTGGTACAATCAGTAATTGCTTAACGCTTTTGTACAAAGATTACGATGTCGCATCCAGTGTTAAGGAAATAGTACTTCAATAAATAACTTGGAAAGATGTTAAGTGTAATAATTAAAAACTTTGAAAAGATTGAAGTACATCGATTTTCATTTATTTAATCAAATAATTTTTCTCTTTTTCCTTTCAGTATTTTTTAAATTCATTTTTCCCTATCGTTCATTTGCTGCTTTCTATAATATTTTGTAATATATTATAATATTTTGATTCTAATTTTAAAAGCACTAGATCTGTTATTTTCATTATGCTAGATCTATAATTCTAGATTTTAATTTTCAAAGCACTAGATCTGTTAGTTTCATTATTTTAGATCCATTATTCTAGATTTTAATTTTCATACTGCAGATGGGAACCTTAGGCCTGATGTCCAGTGGCTCGGTGCCGCAGGTTTCGTGTTCGAGTTCCGGCGGAGCCATGGATGATTTTAGTGGTTCGGAATCCATTTTAAATCGTAGGTCTCGGTTTAATAATATGGCTGTTGAGCGTAGTGCTGACAACCCTACACCGTAAAAAGCAAATATCTCCTGTTTCGAAATCTGTCAGTAAGCAGACGGACTTGCCCTCCATGGGGCTGTTGCGCCAATGATGATGAGATTAGAACCTATTTTTCTATTTATATGAAGTTATTGCTCATAAAATTCTGGGTATTGTTTCGAGTAACAGGGTTTTTCTTGTCCTTGATCACTTTCAGTTTTGGTCATTTTTTTAAAAATTTATTTCATGATTTTTTTATACAGCTATCAACTGCTGCCAATCAGAAACAGTATAGTCTCAACTGTTTACCACAATTTTTCCTCACTATATGCATTTCTTTAGTATATGCATTTATAATGTAAACAAACGCAGACAACTTTTCTTGAAATGGCTTCAGGATTACGATTTTAAAACTGTAATTTGTGCTACTTTTATGCAGTTGTTTACAAAGGTTAATCAATGAAATTATTTTTTTTTACTGTAGTAGGTTGACTACGCGTTTATTGTGTATTGAATAATGTTATTAAATGTATGATTTCTTTTGGGAACCTAAAACTGATGTTTCGCAAGCACAACATAACATAAATTATTTTTCTTTTTTTTTTCTCTCTTTTCTGTTATACATTTTTCAACTATCTTTTACTACTTGGTACAAAAGAAGTTTCTCTGATTACGAATATATCTATATATACTGCATAACAATTTTTTGATCTCGCATATTAATTTTTTGTAACAATTCCACGTGTAGATTTTTTTTTAAAACTTTATTTTAATGTTATTCTCATAGAGGGCAGTACAATTTAAAAAATTTTATGAATAGCTAAGATAAATATTTTTATTTATTTATCAAATATATATATATTTATATTTATTTGTTTATACATATAATAATTTGTTTAATTTTTTATTCTACATACATTATTAGACTCGTATCAGTGAAATAACTGAGTGGAAAAGGATGTAGTCCTTAATAAATTAACTTTGAGTATTATTTATTGTAAAATTTTGAATAGTATGAATTTTAATTTTCTTCTAATTTTATTTCGCTATCTTTTAATATATAAATTTTTTTTTTTTATTTTATGCTTAAAATTTTCTGATTAAATTACATTATTTAAGTATTGCTAAACTTTTAATATAAATAAGTACTCGTCTACAGTATATTATCAGAGGATAGTCTCAATAAACCCTTACTTTTGAAACTACTTACAGTTATACTGTTGTTATTTACAATCTCTTCTGTCTTATTTTCAATGGCTGACAGAATATAATTAAAATGCAGTCGATAATGAACTTTTTAATGTAAATAAACGCTCGTTAGCGTATATTATCAGTGGATAAGCTTAATAAACCATTACTTTGAAAATATTTACAATTATGCTGTTGTTATTTACAATCTCCTCTGTCTTCTTTCATTGTTATAAGTCTGACAGAATATAATTAAAATGCAGACGACGATAATGAATTATTAAATCTGACGAAAATTTTTCCAGCATTTTTTCCAATTATTTCCATTTAATAATGGGTACTTTATTTTATTAAAAACTCATTTAATTTATTCTGTCAGGTTCTGTTGTAACTTACTCGTACTCTTTAATTCTATGGATTGATAGTTCGCCAATTTATCTTATTATCGAGAAGGCTTAAAAAAAAAAATTCCCAAAAGCAATTTTCATCGGAAATATTTCGGCATCTAAGACCTAACGTTAATTAAAACATATTGAATAAAAATTGCGCCACGCGATGTTTGTATGTTATTTTATAATTAATCAAAATGGCCGATATAATTAGATCTAGACTCCCTTTTTAACGCTTGCTGCTCTAATCTTATAATTTGTTAACATCTAGAAAAAATAAAATTGCCGTACAATGTCGTACATCATTTATAACGTAGGGGAGTTTTTAATCAGTATTTTTATTAGATTCGTTTTCGATTAGACTTTTTGATTGATTATGAATGAAAACTATTTGTTATTTATTTTTTTGTATGAATTTGTTTCTCGGATTTTGAACACTCATCATTTTTTTAATAGTTATTGATTTAATTATGAGTATTTTCTTTCTGTTATTAATTGATTTTATTAATAATGTGTGTATTGAGGCTATGGATGTATTGAAATATTTTAAGTAATAGATTTTGTTAAATTTTGTGTTTATGTGCAATGAATTTTATAAATAACGGTGAACCTATCAGTTGACAGCAATACGAATATTATCTTTTAAAAATAACCATAAATTAAAAATGAAAATTTATTTTTGAATAGAACAGAAAAATATATATATATAAAGATTGTTAATGCAATCTTATATAATCTGTACGTGTGTTTGTCACTGAACTCCTCTTAAACTGTTTACGGAACCGAATTTGAAATTTTTTGTGTGTGTTTGAGTGGCTCTAGATGGTTTAGATTCAAAGACCTGGCGGTGGCATTGGACCTGGTAGGTGGCTCTGCAATCACTTTAAACTATAATTCTTCTGCATAAGATGATGTTTGAGCGACAAATCAAACCAAACCTCCTAAATGGCTGGGCTGATTTTGATGAGATATTTTATGTGTGTTTGAGTGGGTCCCTAGATGTTTAGATTCACAATTTTACCAAGTGACAGCAATCGATATATCTTTATACATATATATATATATATATATTCTGTACGTGTGTTTGTCACTGAAACTCTAAACGGCTGGACCGAATTTTGATGAAATATTGTGTGTTTGTTTGAGTGGGTCCCTGGTGGTTTAGATTCACAATTGAACAAGTAGTCTCTTAACCCGCTGGTAATAAATATAAAAATGAAATAATTTCTTCCTCGGCATATGGCTCATGAACCTGATAAATTGCTAACATCTATGTAGTGTGGGCCTTTCTGTCAATGTTGTCCCATTAATGCAATATCTTAAAAAATTAAATGTCTATATTTAGAATTTAAATATTTAGAGATATTCCCTTTAAAATTTATTATATAGAAGTAATAATGTTGTTGTTGTATGCTCTGGAGGTTACAAGAAATCGAATATTGTGGTGCTCCCGAATAATATTGTCTATGTTGATTTGCCAGTTCGGAGTATAAATCCTCTTCCGGGGGATAGGCCCAGACAAGTGCATGGCGGCTGGAACAGCTGGATAATCAAAGACATTATGAGGAGTAAACTCGACATCAGGGTAGTTGCCGCATGTTTTTTTTAATGCTATCAGCAAAAATTTTCATATTTTCGTGGTGCTTCATACTGAATCTTCTGAGAGTAGCAGCTGTTCTTCTGTCGACATTTTAGTTCTGTAATTTAGTATTTAGTTTTGATCTTAGAAGAAATCGTATGTTTAGATTTTGTCAAGGCATTTGCGTTGCAAGGGAAGTAGAAATGGCAGTCTGATCCAGACTTCTGGCATTCTTCGCCAAAGAATCTGCAATTTCATTCAATCCCAAATCCATTTGAGCGGGATACACATTATGTGCAAGCCAAGTGTTATATTGTGATAGATGGCTGTATGATTCTTAAAACTGTATGTATGATCCATTTAGGATACACATATATAGAAGTAATAATTATAGGAATAAATATTAATCGATTTAATGAAATTAAAAAAATTAATTAACTTCGAAATAATCATTTCTATGTTTAATTTAAAAAAAAAAAATTCTTTCATTATTTCTTAATTGACTAAGCCTACTGTAGTATAAAAGAATCGTTAATCCAGGAAATGTTGCAATAATTCCATTATGTTGTAATATCGAGTAATTTATACATAATTCTTTCATAAAAAATATTGATATGGTTTGTATATACAGAAAATTTAAAAAAAAAACAAAAAAAAAAAAAAAAAAAAAAAAAAAAAATAATTAAAAGGTTTAAATCCATCTTATTTCAGTCTCAAGTGTGAATGACAAAGTGCCATTGTTCAAGCTCATACCTGACATTCTGGGAGTAGTATTCCTGCTACTTAAATGAGTGAATAGCGATTTAAAAAAGACATTGAAATAATGCCAAACCTAAATTTATAGACACCTAAAAAATAGGGTTGCTTTTACACTCAAACGGCATTGATCCAGTTGCCGTTCAGTTGAGAACAAAAATAAATGAATAAATGAAACAAAATAAAATAAATAAGCAAATAAAAAAAATAAGACATAGTATTGAAAAGAATAATAATCTATTGTCAAATTGGTTTCCCAACCTCCACACTGCAATACAACTTTCATGAAATTAAGTATAACTCAGAATGGAGTGTATCGTCGATTCTTCTCTGTTTATATATATATATGTATATATATTATACACAAAACATATATATCCTTCTGTACATGTGTTTGTCACTGAACTGCTCCTGAACGGCTAGAGTGATTTTGATGAAATTTTGTGTGTGTTTAAATGAATCGCTGAATGGTACATGTGTTTGTCACTGAACTCCTCCTTAATGGCTGAAGTGATTTTGATGAAATTGTTTGTGTGTGTTTGACAAAACATGGTGAATGTTTTTATGCTATACCCTTTATTGCAAATCGCCACCAGATGGTGCTGCAGCATTTTTATCTTATATACCGTACAACGGTAACCATGAAAATTAGTATGGTCATATATTGGAACAAGGAGAACATATTCTCGACATGTATTATTCAACAACGCATTTTTTTGCAGTACAACGTATGCCTGATTCTGTTAGTATGTAGACTAATTATATACGTATACATGAATGTAAACTCTTTAATCTAGAGGGGAAAAACAACTTCTAATCTGCATAACATATCCTTCCATCCATAAAATAAATAAAAATAAATTTGTTATGTTTTGCTACAGTAACGATTATTAAAAAATGGAAATGGATTATTTTGGAATGTTTTGCAGCAGTATCGTCTGCCGAGAAGGATTGAAAAAGGCCAAACGACACAATCCTTCGAAAAAGTGCCAGCTGGAATCATGACAAGTTCGTATGTGTGTGTGTTTTTCCCCCCTGTTCGTTTCAGGAAGGGAATGAAGGGTAAAACATCAACCGATTCTTTCAACTTGACAGAAATAAAACGACAATAAATGGGACGATTTCTAAGGACAACTCTCCTTCAATGACGATGAGCCACAGAACATTGACATTAGAGAAATGGAATAGCTAACGAGGCATTTTCAAGAACATTTTTCGCAGAATCATTGTTAATGAACGTTGCAGTTATGACTAACGTAGCCATTTGTTTTTTCCCTTAACAGATGATATCTTCTAATTGTATGCTTGTTCAAAGAAGACATATAATACATATTTTTATTTGATAATGAAATGAACAGGAATAAATACCGGAAAATAAATAATTTATGTGGTTCTGAATAATTTGTGGTTCTGATAATTTGTGTATTTCTGAAGATCAAAAACATCTATAGTAGTACGAACGGGGAGTGAATACCATTTTTTAAATTTTTGTTAGAAAGTATTATAAAGTGTGTGTGTAATATTACACTAGGCTGCCTAGGAGAAAGAACGCCCTGCTGTTTTTATATCATCATATTATTCTTTTAGGGACTGAATGGCCGAGTGGCCAGCGCTCGGTCCATAGGTTTCGGGTTCGAGACCCGGCGGTGCCATGGATGTTTTTAGTGGTTCGGAATTCACGTTAAACCGTAGGTCCCGGTCTGACAGGATCGTAGAGCGTTGCGGAGGTAGTGTTACTCCGCGTCCGTAGCTTCTCTTCAAGCTACACGCACCTCCTGGGTGGTGTGACGTCGTGAGTAACGTCGGAGCAGCACTTGCCTTAAGGCATCCAAGGCAACTGTCTAAGTGTTTGTCAGCTGCATTAGAACAACAATATTATTCTTTTAGTTCGATAAACTTCTTTTATGGCCTCCAAATGATGCTGTTTCTGTAAACAGCCAAAATACCCACCCTATTCCCATTTAAACTCATCATTTGAATGAAAACATATGGCAGCGAGCCATTTTTTTGAAATTCGGGAACGGATAATAGTCGCTGAGAGCCAAATCTGGCGAATACGGTGAGTGATCGAGCAATTCGTATTCCAATTCGTTCTTTTTTATCATTGTTTTTATTAATCTATTAGGTGAGACATTGTCTTGATGAAATAGCACGTTTATTTTTTTATTTATTTATTTTTTAAACTAAATAAGGCTGTTTCTTCTTTATTTCTTCATATTATTGGTTCACCACTGATACATATTATTCTGCTATTATTTAAGGTTTTCAAAATAATCGATCATTATTATAGCATTTACATCCCAAAACATATTATCTTAACCTTTCCGACCAATTGTTGCGTCCACGCCAATGGTTTCTCAATGGTCGCTTCCACCGACTGAGAGCCATTGTTTTCTTGTTCACTTAATTCAGGAAGTAGTGGTGAACCCATGTTTCATCAATTATGATGTACCGACGAAGAAATTCATCTAAATTATTACTATTATTATTACCCTCAATTATTTATTACCCTCAAACTTCTCTAAACAACTCTGAGAAGCACGAATGTTTTTGATCAACTGGGCGCGCATGTAGCTTTTTCATATGCAAATATTCATTCAAAACATTACACATCAGTTTTTGAGTTGCTTACGGCCTCAACTGTCTGATGTACTTTCAACTCTGGGTCATTCAAAGCCACTGAATTTTGCCACTGGAGACATTTCTGGTTTTGTTACCTCACTGGGGTCAAACTGGACATGCTTCATCAACGGTGGTCGGGTTGAGACATAAGTTTAAGAACACATGTCGTATTAACGTGTTTGTAAGTAAAGCTATCAACGCCACAATTAAAGATAGACAATATTTAACACACAGCGTGTGCGTACATTATCTAATTAAAAATTCGTTGAAGGATTCGACTTCTACGCTGTAAAAAAAAGTTACTCAGATCACGCTGGATAGCGAAATATATTTCCTCTCTGGATGAGAATCTGTAGGCCAATTTATGCACAGGATTGTGCTAACTAGATTTTCTCTCGGGGTGAGAGACTGTAAATGAAACGTCTCTGAGGCAGCCGCGCCGGTTGCGCTGTGCGTCCTCTCTGGTGAGAGTCTCGATGCCTACTAACTATTTCTTCTGAACGTCGCTCTTGCAGTGCGTAGAAGGAAACATGGTTACGTAGATGGAACCACGGTTACACCATCGAATTTGATGTGCCAGTATCTCCATAATGATTATCGAGTTTTTCTTTAATTCTTTTGGATTTCCAAAAATAGTGTATTAACTCTATTTGTGTATAACTAACTGAGGAATGGAAATTAATAGATGATAGAAACGAAATATAACTCTAAAATAGTGTGTTAGTAATAGTATCTGAAACTCACTTTTTTCTATGGGGGAAAAAAAAAAAACATATTTTGCTTTCTATGGACTGTTAAACAAATATTAACATATAGAATAGCGTAAAATTTTATATGGCGTCATTTAAATATTTGTTCTATCTGGTACCACAAATATGTCTTGGTTTGTGATGATATAACGCAGATTTATCAGACTAATATATATTATAAATTTATATTTTATTTATCATTGAAGATTTTTGTGAGAATGCTTTCTCTAAAACGTTACATTACCAGAAAATCAAATCTGTCTTTTTAAGCTCCACGTACGTTATTCCGTTTCAACTAAATAGGGTTATTCCAGTTCTTTACTTAGTTACTGGAATATACGTTATTCCAGTTCCAACTAATGCTCAACGAAAAGTTTATTTGAAAAGGAAGCATCCAATTTACTTTATTGACTACTTAAATTTCTCTTTGAATAATTTTTCCCATGCCAACGAGATGAAAATAGTATGTAACAAGAGCAATCATTTTCAAAGCCACGAAAATATATTTGTGTGGTTTCAACTACTTCCAGAAAGAAAAACCTATTTCAGAAATTGCTGATGAGTTAAGGAAAATGTTTTTAAAGGTCCCAGAAAATGCTTATAGCATGATCAATCTTTGACAATTTTCTTCTTTCTTTTTGAGAGATTCTCCTTAGTTATAGATTCCTTTGAATTTACATAAACAGAGCGTCTTTTTAAAGCAAAACTCATTAAATTAAATTTACCAAGTCAACCTTTCTGGTGTATACTTAAATAAAAAGGTTTAAAATGTTCTTTGGAAAGCAATTTTGAATTGTCTCCGCCATCGAATAAAAATATACTACTGTGTCCAAAAAGTAAGACCAATTTAAAATTGCCGGGGCTTATGGAATTTCAATTTGTTTTTTAGGTTACTGGCACTGTCCTTGGCTTTGTGATACTCTAAAACTGATTCCGGCGATTTTTGAAATGTCTCAATGAATTAAGCAAAGAACTTGCATTAAATTTTGTTTGAAGAAACGTATAGAATGTTGCAGAAGGTATTCGGTGAGCTTTCCTATATCGGAAAGAAATGTTTACAAGTGGTATAAACAGTTAAAATAAGGCAGAGAACGCGTTGAAGACGAAGAGCCCTCTGGTCAATCACCAACCTCAACCGACGAAGCTCACGTCCAAAAAATTAAAGATTTGGTGCTTGCAAACCGTCGATTTACAATTAAAAGACCTTGCTGCTGATGATGGAATTTCAAAAGGATCGCTCAATTCCATTTTGGGCCTCAAACGCGTCAAATCTGGATTGGTACAGAAAACACTGAAGGCGCCAGCTCACACTGAATTGATTCTTCGTGACTTTTTCGCCAAAACATCAAACCCATATCGTTCCACAACCACCGTATTCACACCGTACGACTTCTGGCTATTCCCTAAACTCAAAAGACCACTCCGGGAACACCGTTTTAAATCGATTGTAGAGATTCAACGTGAATCGCCGCGCGCTTTGAAGGCCATCCCTGTCAATGACTTTTTAACATTCATTGATGATTGGAAAAAAAGTTGGCATAAGTGCATTGTGTCCGGAGGAGATTACTTTGAAGGCGATGAAATAAATTTGAAAGAATAAATAGTTTAAAAAAAAAAAAAAAAAAATTGTTCTTGCTTTTTGGGCACAGTAGTATATTTGTGTGGTTTCAACTACTTCCAGAAAGAAAAAACCTATTTCAGAAATTGCTGACGAGTTAAGGAAAATGTTTAGAGAGTAATCAATCTTTGCCAATCCTCTTCTTTTGAAAGATTCCCCTTGGTTACAGATTCCTTTGAATTTACATAAACAGAGCATCTTTTTAAAGCAAAACTCATTCAATTAAATTTACCCAGTCAACCTTACTGGTGTATACTTAAATAAAAAGGTTTAAAAATGTTCTTTGGAAAGCAATTCTGAATTGTCTGCGCCATCAAATGAAAATATATAGTGCCACTGCTGTTTTGAAATCTGTTGCATGTTTTTATAGACAGGTTGCACTTAGGGATTTTTCTTTATATACCTTTTGAAATTTTTGAAAGGAAACTTTTTTTCTGAAAGGGAGTTTTATAAGTACCATGTAAAAGTAACAAATTGAGTTTCTTTTGTGATCGCTAAGCCTCAGTTAAATCTGAGAAGAACGGAAATAGCGTGTCCATTTTTCCCTTTTCTCTGTCTTTGTTTTTTTTTTTTTTTTTTCTTTCCAAGTGTTCGTCTTTTTTTTATAACACCTCACGCCATTTTTGAAAAATACGTAATGTTTCTTGGAACATAAGAATAATGGATCTCGGCTGATATGATTTCGATTTTTTTCTTCCGAAACTTTCTCCAGAAAGAAATGGCAACAAAATACGCCGGCGACTTTCTCCCCCTCCTTTTTTTTTTTTTTTTTTTATTCCCCATTTTATTCTTCGGAGAAAAGAATCAAAAGGGAAGAAGATAATTATTTGCTTTTATTATTTTTTTTCTCTGTCTCTTTTCTCTAGATGAAAAATGGCGGTGCACAATTATGATCCTTGGGAGTAAAGTTCTCTATATTCTTTGAGTTTTCTTTTCCTAAAATAAAAGGAAAATGTTTTTAATCGGCACAGGATCATTTATTCTTTCTTTTTCTTTTTATTCTTTGTTTCTTCCATTCATAACGAGAAAAGTTACTCGAGATGTTGTAATGTTCTTCTAAAAGTGCTTTGCTTGCCATTGTATTATGATTTAAGAAGAAGAAGAAGAAGAAAATGGCAAAATGATCGTTTATCTGAAGATTCTCAAAATCTTTTCACATTTTGATTTATTAATGGCTGAACCGTAATGTAATTAAGAGCTCGTTTCTCGCATAACGAGTTTACGTTTTCATTTCCAGGAAGTTAATAAAGTTGCTAAACTGCCTTATTATTCCTTTTTAATTAATGGATTCCGCCATTTACCTTACATAATGAATTAATGATCATCATATTCGTGCTTTTTTTATTCTTCTTATGTGCATAGAAAAGATCTTAGTTTAGACTATTTAGTTTTTTTTAAGACTAATGCAATTTTTCTGAGAAATTATATGTATACTCTGAATGGTTTTTTTTTAAAACTTCAAATATTTTTCGTTGTTGGGAGCAATTTTTATATAATTATATGAATATTCAGTTGTATTCCTATATGTAAATATTTTCGATTAGTCAAAATTTCTACATAAAAATTTTTCGATCTTCTAATCAAAATTTAGCTCAATGTTCAGCTATGTTGTCATGCTCATAAATGTTTAAATAACTCTTAATATTTTGGAATTAAGCTTTTTAAAACACATCTTTTATTTATTTGCGTAGGTATTAATTATTTTCACTTTCCTTGGTTTTCCTTTTGTAAATTGATGCTTATAAATATTCATGCAAACATTATTAAATTGTGGTTTTATGGCTCTTAAAGGAGTCTGATGTTTAAATTACGTAATTTTGAGTGCTTTGTTTACAAAATATCCTTCCATTTAATTATGAACAGGATACATACTTATCATCTGATAATTCTAAGAAATTCTTTTTTGGCATAATTGCCTTCCTGGCTAGTGATAATTCATTAGGCATACATGCACTGAACTAGCTATCAAATAATTGCTTCCTTTTACTTTTCTTGGAATTGTATTTTTTTTCGAATTTCTTTATTTTTCTTATCAAGACTTTCTAATATTCCTGAGTATATTGAAAAACATTTGTCGTTATGTAATGTGCTTATAATTATTTCCCACCTGTGATGTATATTTGGTCAGAAATACATCGGTTTTATTTGTGTAATGAAACATATATATATATATATATATATTCTAAAAATTTAACTATATATACACATTATTTTTTACTAATGAAGGCTTTTTTTTTTTTTCAGTTGTAAAATATTTTTAAAACCATCACGGCATGTAGTGAAATTAATTACATATACAGTATATTACATTATTTAGTTATATTGCACGTAATATGCAATTAGTGTTTTGTACTAATGAGAACAACCTGTCATTCAAATCTGAAGGCAGATATTCGGTATCTTGTATAATGAGACTGAAGAAATTAGCGAATGCCTGCGCGACCTTCACAAGTTGAAACAACCACAGATTGAATATGAATTATGCCATGAATTGTTCCATCGTGATTGTTGATAGACCACGAGCTGAGAAATATCTAATGTAATAAGAACTAAGGGAAACTGACCCCCCTCCCCCATCCTTGGCAGTGACTTTTTAGCATGCATTGATTGGAAAAAATGTTAGCATAAGTGCATTTTGTCCGGAGGGGATTACTTTGAAGGCGGTGAAATAAATATGGAAGAATAAATAAAGGGTTTTTGAAAAATAATACTTGGTCTTACTTTTTGGCCACAGTAGTATAATGGTCAATTCCATTTTGGGCCTCAAACTCGTCCAATCTCGATTGGTACTTTTTCGCCAAAAATGAAACCCATATCGTTCCACAACCACCGTATTCACTTGATTTAGCATCGTGCTACTTCTGGCTATTACCTAAACTCAAAAGACCACTCCAGGGACACCGTTTGAGTCGATTGAAGAGACATTTCAAAAATCGCCGGAATCAGTTTTAATATCTTACAAAACCAAGCGTAACTCAAACATTAATGAATATTTTGGCGTAAAATTTCACACAGACATCAAGGGCAGTATACATTCCAAATTGCGGTGGTACAATGTGGGTGTATTTCAATGCGGTATCTGTCCTTCCAGTAGCGAATGAATTCCAAAATACCCATCATTTGAAAATAATCCTAAAGATAAACGATATCAAATTTAATGAGCTATTATAATGCCGCCATATATCTACAAATTGCCGTCTTATATAATCCGCAAAACACGCCCTATGATTATGACTTTTAGTAATTATGCGTATAGAAATGAAAAAGTTTATGGCCAATTGCTTTTTTTTATCACGTAAGAAGGTCTGTGCTTGAATCATGAAAAAGCGGCGACGAATTATGGTAATTTCAGCTTTTCACCGTCATAATAGCGTGACCACACATTCTCTTGTCTGTGTATTTTCAGGTGAATCCAATGCCAGTCGTCACTGCCATCGAATCGGACGTCGTAGACGCTCAAAAATTCGTTCTTTTTCTTCCATGATTCGTATCACGTGAAATCTATGACGCAACCCGCATCTTTATTTTTGAGACATGTGGACTTTGTCTTTGACACGGAAGATATTCTTTTTCGCAAATTTAATTGATTACCATCGGAGGCCTTGTTTGTTTACTAGTGTGTTTGTTGTATCAGTGGTTATTGATGTTTGTGAAAATATTTTATCAATAGCACGCATTTGAAAGTATCTTTAGATAACCTTGAAACAATTTTCTATACAATGGACGTCATTTGTATATCATTTCCTACAATCTATTATCGGGAACTATTTTATAAAGCATTGCAATTACATGGGAAAATAAAATGTTTATGATAAACAAGGGTTGGGGCCTGATGTCCGATTGGCTGGCGCTCGATACCACAGGTTTTGGGTTCGAATCCTGACTGTGCCATGCATGTTGTAGTGGTTTGGAATCCACTTTAAACCTTAGGTCCCGGTTTTATAAAATCGTAGAGTGTCACGGAACCCAATCAGGCTTCTTCTCACCCACATCATTCCCAAACTGTAAAGGGGCAACTCAGCTCTAGGCACAGTGGTGTGGTGTGGTGTAGTTGTAGTAGCATGATATACAGTGTATATGAGGATTGTGTTTACAAGAGAATGATAAAATTTGAAAGAAATGTGATAACGAACGTTGTTAGTAACAAAAACTTAAAACTTATATATATATATATATAATGTATAAATATTTTTGAACTTATTCGTGAAACTTTGCATACAACTGGCACAGCCTGGCGTACGTTGTCCTGCAAAAAAAAAAAAAAAAAAAAAAAAAAAAAAAAATAAAAAAAAAATAAAAAAAATTGTAGAAAATTAAATATAATAATAATATATTTTCCATGTAGAAAATCTAAATGTGCATACTCCATTTTCAATCTAGATATTGTTTGAAGGGTATATAAGATGAAATGCTGCAGCACCACAATAAAGTGGATACCGCGAACCTATTTCCCATACTCGAATACATATTATTACCAATATTCATAGCTATTGGTTGAACGGTATGGAAGTTTATATACTGCAGCGCCATCTGGTAGCGACTTACAACAAAGGGGATAGCATAAAATCATTCTTCATGTTTTGTTAAACACACACGCACAAATTTTCATCAAAGTCGATCTAGCTGTTTAGGAGGAGTTCAGTGACAAACACACGTACAGAAGAATTATATCGATGGCAGCGCCATCTAACAGGTCCAATTGAGAATCTAATCCATCCAGGGACCCACTCAAACACACATAAAAATTTCATCAAAGTAGGTGGAGCCGTTTAGAAGAGGTTCAGTGACAAACACATGTACAGAAAAATTATATCGATTGCAGCGCCATCTATCGCGCCCAATTGGGAATCTAAACCACCAGGGACCTACTAAACACACACACACACACAATTTCATCACAATGAGTCCAGCCGTTTAGGAGGAATTCAGTGACAAACACACGTACAGAAGTATTATATATATACTAAAAATTAAAAATTGGAAAACATTCAACATGGGCCCTGTTAGACACAAGCGATACCCAGTTCTTTTCTAGCACACTTATCTATATCTTGATGTCAAAATCGCTGATATCAACCACCAGATCATATCTTTATGTGAAACAGCAATTGAAAAATAAAACGTAGTGTTGTTCTTACATGCACTGTAACTTGTATATCTAATTTCTTTCAAAACTTTATTTTATTGAATGACTAAATTGAAAATTTTACATTTATCATGATTTTTTATATTAATTTGACTCTATGTAATTTCTTCTGATCGGTATCGGAATTTATTCATTTTTTTGTATAATATTGGTTCGATAAATGATGTATCCATTTTCCTATCTTTCTAGTTCAACAGTAAAGTGCAAATCATCTATTATAATGTTGACTTTTCAAGATTGCTATTGTAAAATTAAAATTGTTATCAAGTTAAAATATTTCATTGATATTTTGTATTGTTTCTTTAAAATTTTGGTTTTGAAAGTTTTATTAATATTGGCAATTTATTTATTTATTTATTTTGTTAAACATAATACTTAAAAATTTTAAATTTATAATTTATTTCATTTTCATTAATAGTTATTTGTATAAATAAACGTTTTTTATTCCAATAAATTAATTGGATCTGAAATAATTTATTTCTTATTATAATAATTTATTCTTTAATTGCCCCATTTTAATAACCGATTCCTTATTTTCCTCATTGTAATAATTTATTCCTTATTTTCCATTTATTTTAATAATTTAATTAATTGTAACAGAAATATGCTTTTATATTACATATTTTATGTATATTTATTGATCTTGATATTTTTTGGGAATATTATCAAACCCTTTCATCTTTCTATAATAATGTCTGCGTCAAGTTTTTGATTCGGGAATTACTAGAAATTTATCCCCAAATGGTTTTGATGTACATGAATAAATATCACATCCAAAAAAAAAAAGTTAAACATTATCCCCCTACGACAATTGCAGAAACATTTTTTTATTGAAAAAAACATCTGCTTTAAAAACTCTTGAAACGTATTGAAACAGTAATATTTCAAAACATAAAAGAGATACCATCAAATTTTTTTATAAAAAACCCAAAAGGATTGAAATGAAAAGACTATCGACAGCGAAAACACTGCGAAATCCACCATTCGAAATCGAATGGGGGAAAAAAAAAAATGGCTAGCAACTTTCCCCAGAATTTCCTTTTTATATGCAAACGAATGTAGAGCCTGGCCTTTTTTATTTTATTTTATTCTCTTTTAACATTTGTTCGAAATAGAAGGGAATTTAAAGAGCTTTTGACTACTCCCGGAAAACAAAGAATATACTTCTGGTCGAATTGGTTAGGGATCAAAAAATGCGGGGGTGGATGGGTAACGGAACCTATTATGGCGGGAGTTTTTTGCTATTTTGTCAATGTTTTATTGGTCTAAAATAGATGTATTTCTCGCATATTTATCCCTTTCTTTATTTTTCTTACTTTGGATTTTTTTTTTTTTTGAACTGGGGGATGGAATAATATTTATTTTAAAATTCCAAGAGACTGCCGTTTTGAACGATGTGTTTTTCTTTCGATGTGCTGAGTTAAAATAGTTCGTTCTTTTTGTTAATGAATTAGTTGAAATTTATTTGTATTTTTAATTTGCGAGTTTTTCTCAAAAAAATCTAAATGAAATAACAAATTCGGAAATTAAAATTTTAATTACTTCATTAACAAATAGAAAGAACTACCCTAACTTAGTATGTTGAAGGAAAAACACGTCGTTCAAAAAGAACAGTTTCTCCGAATTATAACATATTTTATTGTTATTTGTTATAACGTAACAAACAACAATAAAAATCTTCACAACAAATGCTTTACATTTTTAAATTTGTTGTTTAAAATAGTAATCAAATTTAATATCGAAAACATTCAACATCATCAATAGCACGACAGCCCAGGGTGGGCCAAGGCTTTCCTTTGGAAAGACTTCCATGCATTCCTCTGGGTAACAATAATCCTCCAATTCTTAACCTCCAGTACAGCAAAATCTTTTTCAACTGCGTCTATCCATTGTAAATTGTGTCGTCGTCTTCATCTTTGTTCCTGTGCCTTTTTCATTTGTAAGGCATTAGGTCTATATAGAGATAAAACATTCAAAGTTCCAACAATGAAATTCAGAGCTAGTATCTAAAACATTCATCATCATCAGTAGCACGACAGCCCAGTGTGGGCTAAGGCTTTCCTTTGAAGAGATTTCCATGCATTCGTCCATGCAAGGGTCATCCAATTCTTAACCTCCAGTACAACAAAATCCTTTTCAGCTGCGTCTATCCATTGCTACTTGGGTGGTCCTCTTCCTCTTTGTCCCTATGGCTTTGCCATAATGAGCCTTTTCAGTTATAAGACCTTAGGTCTATGTAGAGATAAAACATTCCAAGTTCCAACAGTGAAATTCAGAGCTAATATCTAAGACGTCTAGAGAATATCTAAAACATTCATCAATAATACGATAGCCCAAAGTGGGCCAAGTCTTTCCTTTGAAGAGATTTCCATGCATTCCTTTGGTTGACAATGACCCTCCAATTCTTAACTTTCAGTCAAGTAAAAATATGTTTCAGCTGCGTCTATCCATTGCTACTTGGGTGGTCCTCTTCCTCTTTGTCCCTGTGGCTTTGCCATAATGAGCCTTTTCAGTTATAAGACCTTAGGTCTATGTAGAGATAAAACATTCCAAGTTCCAACAGTGAAATTCAGAGCTAATATCTAAGACGTCTAGAGAATATCTAAAACATTCATCAATAATACGATAGCCCAAAGTGGGCCAAGTCTTTCCTTTGAAGAGATTTCCATGCGTTCCTTTGGTTGACAATGACCCTCCAATTCTTAACTTTCAGTCAAGTAAAATATGTTTCAACTGCGTCTATCCATCGCTACTTGGGTCGTCCTCTTCCTCTTTAATAAATAAAAATAAAAATAATAACAATAAATAAAACAAAGTTTGTATTTATAGATCTTTAAAAATATTAATAATCCAATGATCTTTTGAATGTTATATTCAGCTGTATATAAATTTAAAATATTGAATAAATCTTTGAAACAATCTTTATTTTCATTTATTTTTATTCAACTAACAAAAAATTTAAAATAAATGGGCAATACACGTATAAATACAAATGCAAATTATTTGTCAATATAAAAAACATCTTTTTATGTACCTAATAACTAACTTAAGAAATTACTATCTTATATCTAGTATGTTAAATTATTTAGTTGACCATTATATCGATAAAGAGAATATTAATTGCTTTTTGGCTTATTAAACTTCTCTAATTACAGATAATACTGAAATAATTCGGTATTCATGTTCATTTTGTTTCATATGATTGCTTTTAATTACAGCAATAACAATACGTTTTATTTTCCTGGAGTTTTTAATCATTTTTAGCAATGAGGTTTTTTTTTTTTGTAAGGTTGTTGATATCGATTTGTCTTTTGTCTAAATGGCGAATCTCGGAATTTCTTTTTGGTAGTGACGCAAGCTAAAATTCTTGGGAGCGATATGTGTAACTCCATGATTCATCCAGTCATTTCCTCGTCCATTAAATTATACGTCACACTGTACGTCAAAAGGACATAAGCTTCGATTTTCCTATCAATTTAAAAAAAAGGAAGTATTATAAGGTTAATGTAAAATATTAGTTTCAGGTTAAATTTTTAATCGTTATGTTGTAAAGCTGAACTTCATACACTAATTTTTTTTTTATGAGAAAAACAATGATTTAATTTTTGTTTAATAAGCATTTTATAATTCGAAGAATCTGTTCTTTTGAACAATGTGTTTTTATTTCAATATACTGAGAAGTTAGGGTAGTTCGTTCTTTTGTTAATGAAGTAGCTAAAATTTCATTGTAATTTAAATTTGAGAGTTTATTATTTCATTTATATTTTTTGTAAGACATTCGAAATTTGTTGTTTCAAGTAGTTGTCAAATTTAATATCAAAAACATTTATTGTAAAAATTTTTTTATTTTTGTTTATTATAATGTAACAAACAACAATAAAATATGTCATAATAGCTTGATTTATTCGTTTTATAGTGATAGAAATAAAAAAAAAAAAAAAAAAAAAAAAAAAAAAAAAAAAAAAAAGGCGGTGTTATAAAATTGCAGGAAAAAAAAAAAAAAAAAAAAAAATCATAAAGCCCATATTTGTGGTCCAAAACGTTAATAGTAATTTATAAATAAAATGATTTCATACATTCCGGGTATAAATTATTCATTATTGTTCCAAACATTAATTATTAAAACTAATTATATTTAATATATCTGGTATTATTTTTATCAAATATTAACGATTTATTTAAATAATCCAGCAACTCTGACAGAAATACTACTTGACGCTATTTTCATATTCTAACTGTACACCTTAAATATCGTTTTCAGTGCAGCCAAACGATAAGATTTGAATTATTCTCGTGGGGAGATTCTGTACTGAATAATTTATTACAAAATTTTTGTTCCTTTTAAGCAATGATAGTAATTATAATTACGAAAAATGTAAATGGCCACATAATGTGACGCCAGGAGATTTAAAAGTTAGAATTTTATCTACACTCATGATAATATATTCTATCCTTTTCTCATTTGGCGTAATTCTTTTTTCAAAACTTTGATTTTCATCTGTTAGTTTAATTTTTGAATGTAGAAAATTGTTTAGTCGTAGAAAGGAAGAATATACTCCAGAATTATGCTATATCATAATAGTACTCGTATACTAGGTGTGCTCTTTTACTGAGTTGCTACTATATATATATATATATATATATATATATATATTGTATACTATATTTTGTCTATTTAATACTGTGCGTTTAATTTTATATGCATCTGAATTTTGTAATTAAGTTTGTATTATTAAGAAAATAGTTTTAATTTAAAATCTACTTTAATTGAACAATTATATTGCAATGGTATTAAATAATGCAATAAATTACTCAATTGTTTTTGTATTTTTATGCTAGACAATTTTTATTTTCATTGTAAGGCTGAGAATGAGTACAGTTTAAGGCTGATTTTTTTACACATAATGGTCTAGAACTAGTGCTCTGGCGCTCGGTGCTACAGGTTTCGGGTTCGAGTCCCGGCAGTGCTCTAGGCACAGTGATGGCACTCAGTTCTAGACACAGTGATGTAGTCTGGTGTGATGTGGTGTAGTGGTTCGAATCCCGGCGGTGCAATGGATGTTTGTAGTGGTTCGGAATCCCACTTTAAGCCATAGGTCCCAGTTTAATATGACTGTAAGGATGACAATCCTATCTTGTAAAAAGTCAACGGCACAGAGTCAAGACAGACCACCTGCGAGTGCTCCATCACAACAGAAGCTGCCCCTCCCTCTTTCTCTGCGGCTTGATGGCCAATTGGCTAGTACTCTGGTCTTTGGAACCACAGGCTCCAGGTTTGAATCCTGGCGATGCCATGTATATTTGTTGAATCTTCCATGAGATAGCAGGGTTCTTGGACTTGGTGTAGATGTTGCTGTCGACCAAGTGGGATAAGAAACAACAATTTTTTTTACAGTTAAACGATTTTCGGTTTTGAGAAGATTTCAATAAATATTCTATATCTTTTGCTTTCTATTGATAGCACATTTCTTTTTTTTTTTTTTTTTTTTTTTTTTTATCTTTAATAATATTTTCGTATAAATGAAAGTGCCTTTAAATTACTTTTATAGTGATATATATCCAATATGTCCTATGTATCCAACTTTTATAGTGCAATATTTTCCGTTCTTCGAAAGATAATTATTGGTTTTTAGTTAAAAAGTGTTCTTTGAACTTAACAACAATTTTTAATTAACTGATAACTTGCATTATCAGTTGATCGATATTTGTTGCTGTACATAGTAGAACTAAGCAGTTGTTTCCCAGACACAATTTTGGAAATGTGTTTACGATTCAAGATTTTAAATTTCTAGCATTGGTTTTTCTTAAACTTTTCTGCAACTTTCTTACGAAAATTGTAACTTACAACATCTTTTGTGAGTTTTAACATAATGGCTTCATCTCTCATCCAAAGTTTTACCAAAATTAGTTAACGGAAAATGATAATTTCCCCTAGAACAGTTGAAATTCTTGTCGAATGCGTTTTCTCATTCGACCAGACAGACCTTGCCGAACATTTTTGGACCTAGTCCATGAAAGAAAAAATCACAAAGAAATCATTGGATGTGTCTTTCATTGGGGTGCTTTTTAAGATAAGGAAAGAGACAAGACATAGACTGCAGAATGTTTGTTAAATAAAATGAATAGTGCATGTCTCCAACATTGGCGTGTTGGTAGTTCTTTATAAATAATATCTGTATTATTTGTCATCTTTTTTTTTAAATGTAGGGCATATTTTTAGTGATTATATATGCTGTGTTATTTAAATCTTCGCATCTTGTGCATTTCTTTCTTAGCTCTAGGTCTTAATTGTCCGTAATGCATATATGCTTTTATTTTTGGGTTTCAATTTATAGTTTATCTAAAATGTGAATAAAAGAATTGTTAGATAGCTGCCTAATGGCCGAGTGGCTAGCGCTTTGGCGCTCGGTACCACAGGTTTCTTATTCGAGTCCCGGCGGTGGCACGGATATTCGTAGTGGTTGGGATTATTTGGGGGATTTAGGGGGCATAAGAGCCAGATTTGGCTATTCTGCGCCTAACAACGGTATTTTTAGACGTTGAAAAGGGGAAAAAAAAAAGTGAAGATAAAAGAATGGAGACAAAGATCACTGGATCGCCCTGGTCGTGACACCCGTACACATCTAAAGAAGATGCGCCCCTGAGGGGGTGTAGTGGTTGGGAATCCACTTTAAACGGTAGGTCCCAGTCTAATATAATCGTAGAGCGTTGTGGGAGTAGTGTTACTCGCATCCGTAGCTTATCCAAGCTACACGTGCCCCTGATTTGTGCTAAATGAGTAAGCGGTGTAGTACTTGCTTATGGCATATGTCTCTGTATTGCCAGTTGCATTAAAACAACAACAGAAGTGTTTGTGTTCCGTTAAATCTGCATCTGGCCTTTGGTACCACAGGGTTCAGGTTCGAATCCTGGCGGTGCCATGGATGTTTGTGAGTGGTTCTGAATCCACTTTAAACTAGAGGTTCCGGTCTAATTAGCCTAAAGTCTGCAAAAAGTCTGACCGTAGAGCGACAAACCAAACCGTCTCTAAAAATACGCACATAACAACAATATTCTTTTAATTTTTTCCGACTTCAGATGCTTAAGAATTCAAATGCAATCAATTATTATTATTATTTATTTGCTTATTATTATTATTATTAGAAATTTAACTGCATGGAATCTAATATCGGACAATTTTGTTGAATATTGTCCCTTTTGCCATATTCTTTTTTTCCCCCTCATTTCATATAATACGATAATAATAATAATCTTTTTGATATAGATTTTATTTGAGTTTTAAAATTCATAATAGTCTTTAATGCATCTGCTTACAAATTCTAGCTCGAATTAACTGCATTAGAATTTCATTTTGCATAAGAATCGAAGCACCTGAAGCAATGATTGATGATTGCATTGGTAATGAACCTCATTTCACACACTGGTTTCGGCCCCGCTGTTTGATAATGAATGGCTGTTCTTTTATTTCTGCCACAATTAGAGCATCTCGTCCTTTTTTCCACTCACTTATTTTCGGTGCCCGCATCGATTCGGCCCCTATTTTTATTCGATCTTTTTGCAGTGCGTGCCGTTACTAACGAACTGGACTAATCGTGTGTACCTAGATTTTCGAGGCTGTACTGCTTTTGTTTGTGTTTCACGGCGGCGACATTGAAGATTTCTTCTTGTGCAAGTCTGTATTGCAGCCCGTTTGGTATTGGAAAGGTCAAAGATAAAATCTGTGCTGTAGTTTTTAAACTCAAATTCGGTTGGTTGTGCCTTTACTGTTAAATTCCTTGATATATATATATATTATTCCAACTCAATTATCACATAAATATTCCAACTCCATTATCACGTATATTATTCCAACTCCATTATCACGTATATTATTCCAACTCCATTATCACATATTATTCAAACTCCATTATCACATATTATTCCAACTCCATTATCACATATTATTCCAACTCCATTATCACATATTATTCCAACTCCATTATCACATATTATTACAACTCCATTATCACTTATATTATTACAACTCCATTATCACATATATTATTCCAACTCCATTATCCCATATATTATTATTACAACTCCATTATCATATATATGTATTTTAGAGGCCTGAAATAACAAGTGGCTAGCGCTCTGGCGTTTGGTAGCACAGGTTTCGGGTTCGAGTCCCGATGGTGCCAGGGATGTTTGTAGTGGTTCGGAATCCACTTTAAACCGTAGGTTCCGGTCTAAAAGGATCGTAGAGCGTTGCGGGGCATTGTTACTCCGCGTCCGTGGCTTACCATCAACTTACACTCGCCCCCTGGGTAATGCAAAGTGAGTAACGTCTGTGCAGCGTTTGTCTTAAGGCACCCAAGACAGCTGTCTAAGTGTTTGCTAGCTGCTTTAGGGGGAAAAAAATATATGTATTCCAACTCTATTCTATATATATATAGCTTTTGGGAAACACTATGTTCTCGATTTAACACAAATCCCATTTTTTTTTAAATCGTTCTATGGTCATTTTGTGCACACTTTGGGCCAATTAAATCTGCATATGCAGTTGAACGTGGATTCGAACCACTCACAAACATCCATGCCACCGCCAGGATTCGAACCTGAAGCCAGTGGTATCAAAGGCCAGAGAACCAAATTTTTAAAGCAATTTGTTGTAACATTGTTTCAAATTTTTTACAAAGCCAAGATGTCTTCCAAATTTGTTATTATAGTTTTCGAATGTAGGATATGGGTGCAAATGTAATATTGCAATACTTTATTGCATTTTATGTAATATTACAATAATTTATTGCATGTCTATATGAGATTAAATTAAACATTATATTCAATCATCCAAGCACCTTGATTCCAAGGCGACCTGATGGCCAATTGGCTAGAGTTATGACCTTTGATACTACAGACTTCAGGTTTGAATCTTGGCGGTGGCATGGATGTTTGTGAGTTGTTCAGAATCCACGTTAAACTGTGTGTCCCAGTCTGTTCACAAAATGACCGTAGAGCAACACACCAAACCTTGATTCCAATTTATCAATCTGTGATAAAGAAAATAAAGTTTAAAATACTGTATCATTAAGGAAAAAATTTTTTGCAGCAGTTATATTATAATTTTTTATATCTATTTCTGTATGAAACTAAAAGTTGTGAATTGTATTGAATTTTTTTTTTTTTTTTTCCCCTTACTTCATTTAAAAAATTTTTTAATATAGATTCCTTTTAATTACAGAAGTGAGAGGGCATAAATTAATAAATGTTACCTCACGTGTAAAAGAAAAAAAAAAAAAAAATTGCTGCCATTGCTGAGATTTTTTTAAAATTCAATAAATTTATTATCTTTTTTTATCTTGCTTATTGATTGATTGATTTTTTTTTTTTAAAGAAATTCAATTTATATTTATTTATAATTGCAAAAATAGTTATTTTATTTTGATTATTCGGTAAGATTTAAAAATAAAATAGTTAGTTCACATAATTACTATTATCTACGTACTTCAAAATGTCTTCCTCCTAATATTGCTTCCAGGAATGGTGCGCCATCTATATTTAGAAATCGTTACTAAACATGATATTTGGCGATTGGACAAGGAATGTAACCACTTTTTAATGTTTGAAATCTATGTTAAATTGCATAAATAAATTAAATTGTTAAAGTTACGTTGTTTGGTGTTATAATCCAGACTTGTATATATCTCTTCTTAATTTTTAAATGCTAGAAATTAGAAATAAATTAAATATTTTATTGTCCGATTGAAATATGTTTCCTTCAATTTTTTAATTTAATTATTTGCATTTATTTATTATATTAAATATTTATAGTTAGTATATGTAACAAAAATTTAGTAATTATAAAATAAATTCGACAAAATATTTTTTATATCTAATTTATTGTTAATGTTTGGTATTTGTTATATTCTTCATTTATTCGCTGTTTAATAAAGTTATTATTTCATTTGAAGTATTATTCACTATTTTAATTTCACTTTTTTTTTTTATTTTTTAGGATACGGATGTGAAGAAGGTGATAGTGAATTATACTTTCTCAATGATCCTCCAGTAAGTTTGTATTCAATGAGAATTTAATAAAAATAATCTTATTGATTAATATTTATGATGTATTGAATTTTATTTCTGTATAATTTTTGGAAGTGGGACATCAATAAAGATTGCAAGATTAAAATTTTTAAATATTCCGAAAGAAAAATTTTAATAAGCTGTAATAATATTAATAATGTAATGGCTAATATATTAATAATAATAAATAGCTGTAATAATATTTTATAAGCTCTCTGACATCAATTTTTTTCATCTTTGGGCAAATATGGGAGAAAAATAAATTTATCCCTTTAAAATTTTATTAGACAGAAATATTTATAATAAGAAACAATTTATGCCAATTGTGAATCAAATTGATTAAAATATTAAATGAATACGTTATTTTATTCATGAAAACAAACAGGAACAGAAACAGAACTTTGCTATCATATGTCATAAAAAATACTGATTTTTATGTAATTATAAAGAACTAATTCAAATTCAAAAAAGCTGTATTGCAGAGTTATAGTTTATAAATGGTAAAACACAAATATTTTATCTTTTAAAATTAGGTGTATCATTATTTTTGGTTTTGCAATCTTTCAGTAAAGATTGCAAAACTAAAATTAGGTAAATATTCTGTCAGAAAAATGTATTTAATAAACTGTTTAGTTTTACTTTAGCATCAATCTTTTCTTATCTTTAAGCAAATATAGAAAAAAATTAATTTATCTTTTTAAAATTGTATCATACAGAAATATTTATTGGAAGAAGCAATTTGTCACAATTGTGAGTCAAATTAATTAAAATATTAAATGAATAACAGTTTATTTTTTAAAAAAAATCATGAACACAAGCATAAATTTGTAATATGTCATAAAAAAAATCTAGATTTTGTTTAATTAAAGAACTTATTTAAATTCAAAAAGATGTGTTGCAGTTTATGTAAGAAATACCATTTATGAATGTATATATAGATGATTATGTGTATCATTATACATCTAATGGTCTCCCATGATTAATTAATCATTAATTAATAATTGGTTTTCTTATCTTTTGGCAAATATGGGGGGGGAATAAATTTTATCTTACAGAAATATTTATAATAAACAATGCATCTCAATTGGGAATCAAATTAATTAAAATATTAAATGAATAAGTTATTTTAATTTTAAAAACAGACATTATACACATACCATACCATTTTTAAGAAATGCCAAATACCATTAAGTGTCATACCAGTTATAGTTAGTATTCAAACACAAATATTTTATCTCATATGGAAATTATGTGTATAATTATAATTATACATTAATTTTATTAATACATTTAATATTCTCATCTGATTTATTGTATTGGTTTTGCAGGGTGATCAAATTGAGGGAAGTGCCTTGGATGAAGAGTTTACTGACCTTGACCATTCTTCTGGACGTGGTGTGGATGATGAAGATGCTCCCGGATCTGGATTTGGACCTTACGATGAAGAAGATGAGGAGGACGAGGATGAAGAAGATGATGATGCAGGTTCAGGCGGATGTAAGATCATCTAGAACGTGCTTTTATTATTACTAAGTTTTATATTATGGATTATCATGTCTTTAAATAAAATGTCTTATATCTTTTATATTGGGATATTCTATGTAAAAACAAAATACATTGAACATTGGACTATTTTTGATGTATTTTGTGTAATGCTGAATAACATATGACAAACTATTAGCATATAACTTAAATCGAAATAATAAATTTCTGTGTGTTTTCACTAAGTAGATAACATATATAGTGGTTATAGCTTTAGTAATCTATATTGAATATTAGTATCCATAGACTTGCAGATTGCTAACTTTTAATAAGTTACTGTATATAAAATAAAGTTAAATTCATTACTTTGGCAATACCAAAATTTATTGAATTGGGTTAGTATAGTGAATGCCTAATGTATATTTGTTGCCATATTGAATCTCCAATTTATGTTTTCTTCATTTAAAGATGTTTAAAAATTAAGAAATTATTTACCCATCTTTTAAGACTAATATCATAGATACCAGTATATTCTAGATCAGGGGTAGCCAACCCAAATGATCTTGCAGGCCACTTTGGAAATGCATCATAACTCTGCGGGCCAGATATAAAAATTGTATATCTCCATGCTAGATTTAGAGCCACTGTAGACATTTTTATGTTCTATTACAACCTGTTATATTAGATGTTACAAGATGCGCACATCATAAGTTCGCAGAATATAATTTAATTATTCTGTAAAGTCATAAATAAAACAGGCAATATTTGTCATATATTCACAAGAATATTATTTTAAAATCAAAGTTAATTTTTTTTTTTTTTATAATTTCAACAGTTAATTTTTGAATATATGGGTTGGCCACCCCTGTTCTTAGTAAAGTTATTAGGTATACTGCAAAGTCAAGTTAAATGATTAATAAAAAAGAAATATTGTCTGTGTTTCTTATTGCTTGATTGGTTTTTTTTTTTTAAACTCTATTGAAGACAAAGATTCTATGAAAAAAAATTTTTAAAATTAAAAATTGGCTGTTTATTTTAAACAAAAATCCATTAATATTGTTTCTGGTTTAAGATGATTTACTGTAGATTTTGAAGTTCTTATTTCTTTCTTATCTATAGTAAAATTAATTTATTAATGAATGGTAATTTTCAGATTTTTATTTTTTACTAATATTTCCTTTATATACCTTCATTGTGTTAATTATATAAATTTTAAAAAAATATTAAGCTAAAAACACATATTTTCTGTATATATTAGATATATATATATAAATACATATTTTATGTATATCTTCTATATTTTACATATTATAGTGTAATAAAAATGAATATTTTTATGAAAATATAAATAATAAATTGTTTTGAAACAATTATTCATTCTGAATTTCATGATGTATTTAAAATTTGATTAATGTTTATTGGAGTAAATCTATACTTAATATATTTAATCCCAATAGTCAATTTTCAAAAAATTATAATGTTTAAATTTTTGAATGTTTTACTTTATACTTAATTTAAAAGTAAAAAAATAAAAAATGTGAAAGTAATTAAAAATTTTAGTACATTTTATATAATATCTAAATTGATATTTAAAATTAAAAACTGAATTAATTATTATGTTCTTGGTTTCAGTGTCACCTTTGGAACATCCCCAAAATCCTGTAAAAACTACCACAATGTCCACCACTACTACTAGCAGGACAAGAGTAATAGAAAAGGTATTTCAATGAATATCTATAATATACTTCGATTAGTTATTTGATTATTTAAAAGGGTTTTATTTAGATAATCATACAGATATATCACAGAAAATCTAAGATTTTGTATTAGCTTTAAAATCTATGATAAAATGAATTCTTATATAATCAAGTATGTCTTAAGTTTTAATGATTGTTGTGATAATTTAGCATCAATCAGATTTTTTTTTTTTTTTTTTTTACGAGAATTTCTAAATAGAAAATATATAAAACAAAGGTTCGAATAAAATGCCAATCAATATTCTTCTAATTTTAAACATTAAAAAATTTTCATTTTGTTTTAACATTCCTTTTTGATTAATAATATATTTTTTAAAGGGGCCAATCAGATTATTGAAATAAAAAAAATTAATATTGCAAATAGTTTAAAATATAATTAATGAGTTGTTAGTCAATTATACATTCTGAAAGGATTATTCTTAATCCTGAATAACATCATCAGTTTTTTTATTTTTAATTTAATCAGAGAATCGTAAATTTGACCTATCTTGCTCATTTAATGCAAACAGTATTAAGAAGATTAATATTAAATTTTTAAGAACTGAACTAAAAGAATAAATTTTAAATGAACACTGTATTTAAAAGTTTTCAATGCAGCCATTACTGCCTATTGTAGCATTTAGAAAATTTTTTTTTTTTTTTTTTTATATTTTTAAACTTGTAAAAAAAAAAAATACACAAATAAAATAAAATAAAATGTTTAGTTAAGCTTCTAATGAAGTATTTTACAAAAGTTTTTCAGGTATTTGTATTCAGTCTCTCTCTCTCTCTCTCTCTAATTTCCTTAATCACTTTCTATAATTTAACATTCATCAGATATTTCTTTTCTCTTTTATTTTTGTACAAGAATTTCTAAATAAAAAAATAGCATATAAAATAAAAAAAGGTTGAAATAAAATACCTATTAATATTCCTCTAATTTTAAATATAAAAAATGTTAATATTATTTAAAAATTCCTTTTGATTGGTAATAAATTTTTTAAGGGGACCGATCAGTGATTTTCAGTTAAGGTTGTTTAATTTAAAGACTAATATCATAGATACCAGTATACAAATAGCCTTCAAATTAAACTCAGTTTTTTATTACTTTTTGCTTATCAACAAATTTTTATGAGCAACTAGTTTATTTTATTAAAAAGTTTAACTTATCAATTTCTTTTGAATAAGAAATTGATCATTTAATTTAAGTTTGGCTAGAAATACACTTTATATTATTTTTAGTATTTTATATTTTTTTTTTTTTATTTTATATAAAAATATTTTCTAATTCGATTAATGAAAAGATATATAATACTTTAACCTTTAATTTTATTATGAGTGCTCATATTTATTTATTGTTTATGATGTTTGTATATTAAAATTATTTTGAAATCTGTATAGACTAAATATCCATCTCTACCTGATGATGAGAACAGGATCCCTGATGCTTTAGAACCTGTTACCCATGAAGCAACTACCAGGCACAATGTTCCTGAAGTTGCTCCTACTAAGTTTACTGATCATAATACGCAGAGCAATGATGTTTCTATCATGGGTCAAAAGCAAGAGGAACGACAAACCTCCTTCTTTGGTCAGCCTGGAATACTTGCTGGTAAAAATATTCATCTATTCTAATTGCTTTTCGGACATTGATATTTCATTTTATAAACATATTTTACAAATTTTATTTGAAACGGATTTCTATTGACATCTATGGCTGATGTTCTTTTTGCCATTTATATCTCAAAAGACAATTTGTAACAGAAGTTTCTTAAAAAAGATGTTTTCAAAGATGTACTAGAAATTTGATGATTTTGTGTACTGTTTAAATTTATGAAGAATGGAATTATGAAGAATGGGAAGATAATTTTTTTTTAAATCTTGTATTACACTACTCATTTTGCAGTACAATAATTCATTAAAGTAATTAAATAATACAAATATATTTTCATTACTATACCAAGCTTTTTACTTTCTGTTGTACTCGTAGATATGTAATTTCAGTGCCACATTTTTAATGTAACTCGTGTTATTAAAATTTTTCACATAACAATCTTATTTGAAAATTGAATTTCTGATTTATGTGGATATATATGCTATCTAAATATAGGATACATCCTGGCAATATTTTTTAAAAAGAAAATAATATTTGTTACCCTAAATGCTTAGTAAGAATGAGATGTTTATTAAATTTTGAAATATTTCTTTTTAATGACCTACAATGTGTGTGTGTATCATTAAAAGAAATGCAGTAAGAAAAAGATATGCAGTAAACATTAAATTATATAGATATGCAGTACATTATTTGACAAACATAACTAATACTATATATATATATATATATATATATAGTATTAGTTATGTTTGTCAAATAGTTTAGAGCATTCCATTAGTATACAAGATATTAAATTTGCTAAGTAAACACTAATGCAGGAGTGTGGTTCACAAAAACAGAAAATAAAAGTGAAAAAATATTAATATTTCTAAGGCTTTTATAAATTCTATAATATTTGTTACAATGCAATTCTGTTTTTCACTTCTTTTTTTTCCTATGATAAATAAGTTTTGACAAAAGTTATGTAATTAAGGAATGTTAATAATAAAATAAAATGTGAATTTATCGTAAAAGAATCAGCACTTTAATATGTATGAAAAAATATTATTTTTACATATTCAAAACTCGGAATATATTGTGCTGTTTCTTAATCATAGTGTTAATTTAATTACAAATTTTGTGGAATTCTTTTTTGACAGTTGACACTTTTGTTAATTTCTTTTCATACAAATCATATTTATTTGTTCTTTTAGCTGTGATTGGTGGTGCTGTCGTCGGTTTGCTGTGTGCCATACTCCTCGTCATGTTCATCGTGTACCGAATGAGGAAAAAGGATGAAGGAAGCTATGCACTCGATGAACCCAAGCGATCCCCCACAGTCAACTCGTACACGCGTAGCAGCAACAAGGAGTTTTATGCCTAAGAGTGTGTCAAACCATAAATCTTCCACTGTTGGACATAACGTTTTTTAATTTAGATAAGTTGTAAAGAGGATTGATTGTAGCGAGGGATGAGAGTTGTCCTCTTTTATGTCCTCTCTGGTGCACGACACAGTGGGAACTCTTTTTTTAATAAATTTACAAAAATGTAACATGATAAAAAAAACTGCTGTCGTCGTTGCAGAATTTTGCACAGAACCAAACAATGCCATTGTCATTTTATGTTCACTTTGTTATTTGTTAACTGTTTGGACCTTAAGTATCACTTTTTTGTATCAACTCAATGTGAGACTTTTTGTTTGCTGATCACTACTCTATTGTGCATGTGTGTAGTTACACTCAGTGAATTGAAATCCCCTATCCTCCACATCCTACCCCCAGCCAGCAAGCACTCTTGCTAGAGTGGCACCACCTTTTCCCGAGCATCAGTCGTGTTATATAGATGTCGTAGATGTGCATTATGTATAACTGGACTTAACCCACTTTTTCCAGTGTAGTGTTGTAAGTGTGGGGTGACTGCAGTAGCAGATTTCATGTGTTTACTGTATTTCTTCTATATACCAGTTCTTTCAATGTTTTCAACGGAATTCTATACATGGTGAAACAATTTTTGATATCATAAATAGTGGGAAAACGGGATTGTGTACGAATGTTTTCAATAATTCTTGATCTTGTTAGGATGCAAGAGTAAATAAACATTGCAATTGTAATTTATACAGGTAGATTTTTCAAGTCACCCCTTTGATGATATGTTAATTTTTGAACAAAACTGATTTATTATTATTACTACTTTTTTTGTAATTCTAATTTGCATTGTTGCCAATCTATTGCATGAAATAATTTTTTAGTGTTTACCTTAACATTCCATACATTGAATGTAGTATAAATCTTTTTCAAATGCCTAATGAAGAGAAACACTTGTCCATTGTATCTCCGGACCGTTTTACAATTATGTCATCATTTAAAACCAAAATACAGTGTATATTGCGCAAGTTTTCTACCAAGTTTTTGTCAGTGTTGAACATGATATAAGCGAGGCACATTACTTAGCTGCCTCTTGATTCTAAGAATAAAATGGGTAATTTTTTTTATTGTAATTGTCAAGTATATTGATTTCAGAATTTTGAAATGTTTATGGCCCTGTTATTTCTTTTAAGAACAAGGCTTCAGATTTATTGTAGATAACAGATTTTTTTTTGTTAGTATATAAAATTCAATGATAAGTATGGGATAATTGAAACTCTCTTAAATTTACATTTTAATCTGTTTAACTGAGTAGCACTTTTTAAGGCAGATGAAAAAAAAAATGTTTTCGATAATTAATGTTTAAAATAATATTACTATGTTACTATTACTTTTTCGTGCCAAGTTAGGTAAAATATTGTATAAATAATTTATTATTGTCTGTTCCTTATTAATTTTTTTGCTGTTACATATGCTGAAAGGATAATTGTGTTGGGTTTTTTTCTTTTTTTTTTTTTTTTTTTTTTTTAATTTTAAGTTAATGCATGAGATTTTTAAATAGGTTCATCTTCCAGCTGGGTCTGGTTGGTTTCTTAATCATTTTATTTTGAATTAAAAATATCCAAATGAAAATTTTGAGATGGATTAACCTAAAATTTTTCTCTTTTTTAAAAATTTAATTATAATAATATATTTCTAAGTTTAAAACATAAAAAATAGTTTTAAAAAAAGCGAAAGAATTATTTATAAATTCAGAATAGAAAGTATGGTTGCATTTATGGAGGTTTTATGTTAGTAAATTAATTTTGTTTTGTAAATAACTGAGGTATTCGGATTCATTTTTTAAAAAATTCTATTCAAGAAATCTGACATAGTTAATTTTTTGAATGGATATTTTATTCTCTATTTGTTTATTGTTAAGCTTTGCCTTTTTTTTAGGTGTTTTGATAAAAAGGCAACATTTAGTTATAAGCTACACACATTTATTTTATTTTATTGCATTTTGAAAGCCAATAAAGCTTTAAAATTAAGATGTTTTTATCATTTGAATTTTTTTTTTTTTTTTTAATTTTACACTTTTCCTTTAAATTTTTATGATGAATATTAAAGTTTTTTGCTGAAACTCTTTCTAAAGTAACGTCTATGTAGTTAGAAAAATATAACATTTTCATTATGTATTTGTATGAAGATAAATCTTTTTTCTAATAAAGGGAGTTTAGATAAAATGTGTGTTACAGTTTTTGAATGTGATAGTGCAAGACCAAAACAAGTTTTGATTTGATGGGTTTTTTGAATGTAATATTAGCAACTGATTTATACTCTAATAATTAATTTATAATCTATATTTATATCTTTTTTTTTTTTTTTCCCCTTCATCAGTGAGCATATGAACAGTGCGTGTTTTATATGGTAATTGTGTGTCCGTAAATTGAAATACTTTGTCTGCTACGATATGCTAATCTTGAACTTGATTATTTTTCTTGTGCTATTACCAGAATCGTTTTGCTTGTCTGTCTAAAGAATAAACTAATGAATTTTAATTTTTTTTTCTACTGCATGCTTTATTACTATTTTAGTTAATAAATTTTCTTTGGCTATTATCAAATCTATTACTGTTTGTTTTTAATTTTTGAGGAGTATAATTAGGAATGATTTTCCCATTTGAGCACAAGGGCTGTTAATAATGTAGCACAAATTTTTCCTTCTTGTATTTCACATTTAACTTGTCAAAGTTACGTGTGTGGTGTTTTTTGCTGCCTTGGATATATCTAGTATTTCTATCTGTATGGCACATGCGAAGTTCATTGTACAGTTTTGTATGAAATGTGCTTTTTGAGGCTTATTGATATATGTTTTAGAGAAATATGTTAATTGTTAGACATCCATTGCAATAAATTAAGGACTTTTATTCATGATGATATTTCTGTCATATGAATTTTTCTTCTTTTTTTCTCTATGCTTTATAGTAAAAAACATGTCTAATTTTTTTTTTTTTTTCCTTTTTGTAATAAATGGAATATCCTTAAAAATTCATATTTTCCTAATTTTTTAATTCTTTACTATGGTATAATATAAAAATAGGTATCCTTAAATAAGTTCTCGACATATTAACTGGGCCCTGAATCAATTTCTATAACTATAATTTATTTGTAATAATTTCATTTAAATGTATCATAATTGATTTTATGACAAGTTATTTTTTAAAGACTGATTAATAATTTGTATTATTTTCTCTACTTAGTAATAGGGTTTCTTGGTAAATTATTTATTTTCACTTTTGTAAAAGATTTTGTTTTGTTAGCATTGCTTTTAATCTTGAACATTCATAGAAATTGCAGTTAATCAGCAAATATCTAAAAGAACATTCTGAAATAAAAATATTGTTTAATTATTATTATTTGAATTACCCTTTTTTTATTGTTCTTAAGACTGTATTTTAATTTTAAAATTCATTATTTATTTATTTAAATTATAATTAAGTGTTATGTTTTTTTATTTAAACTTTTTAAATACATTTTAAGTAAGTATTTCATGTAAAATTTATAATATTTCAAATTAATAATTTATTATAACAACTCACTAATAAAAGCAAGCATATATAGCTGTAGTGCACTTTTGCCTGTACTATACTTGTGTTGTTCAATTTTTTTTTAAATCCATATATATTTAATTCTGTAGGATGGTGAAGAAACTAGTGTAAAATGAGCATTTTTTATACCAAACATATTTTAAATGTTTTTGTATTATGAACACTGTATCACCTGCTTGCCTGGGAAAGAATCATATCGTACAAATAAATCCAGATTTTTTGTGTGATTTAATTATAATAATGAAGAAAAAATGTTTTTTTTTAAAAATTAAATGGAAATGAGTTTGAATTTTATGTTACTAAAAACATGTTCTGTTTTATACATTTTAGCTTGGTATGTGTGTTTAAAATGAAATGCACTTATTTTAATGGTTTACTGTTGTTTAAAAATCGACTGTATATGTGAGTTCAGAATCGTTATTTACATTATGTATGTTTATCTGCCAATTATTTTGATGTAGATTTTCTTTGTAATTACTTGAATGCATTGTATATTTAGAAAATACCAAGCTTTCAATTGAAGTCTGTAAATTCAACAAAACATTTGTTCAGTATAGCATTAAATTAATAAGTCTGTGAATGTTTGTCTTTATTTATCTACTCATTAATTTAACATTAACATACTACTCATCAATTGAACATTAACAAAACTAAAAAATATTTTTATTAAACTCATGTTTTTAAAAAAATATTTTTATTGAACTTATTTTTAAAATTTTTTTTACAAGATTTGTTTAGTAATTAATGTTTTTCTAATTAATTAGTAAATAGAAACATATTTAATTTTGTTTTTGGATTTTTTTTTTTTTTATTATTATTTAAAATGTAAGCTGATAATTGAGTTCTGAAATTATTCCAACATTTAACACAGTATATTTTTACATTGTTTTGCATACTTCCTAAATTGACACATTATTATTATTATTATTATTTTCTTATTTTCATGGCTCACTCTCCCATCATTAATAAACAATGCCGCTGTCAAAAGTTTAAAATTAAATCTGGAATCCTTTAGAACTATGAAATAGTGTTAATGCAATGATTTCTTATTTATTTAATTAATTAGTAAATAGAAACCCATTTAATTTTGTTTTTTGCGGGATTTTTATTAAACATTTTTTTTTTTGTAAGTTTTATTGGAATTAAGTAAATTATAAGCTGATTAAATAGTTCTAAAATTATTCCAACATTTATAACAGTATTATTATTATTGTTTTTACATTTTTTTTTGCATCTTTCCTAAATTGACACATTTTAGTTATTTTCGTGGCTCACTTTCCTGTCATTAATAAACAATGTCATTGTCAAAAATTTAAAATTAAATCTGGAATCCTTCAGAGCTAATTGAAACCTAATTAATGCAATGATTTCTTATTAGGAATCATAAATTTTATTGAACTCATTTTATAAATTTTTTTATAAGATTGACTTAGTAGTTAATGTTTTTAATTAATTAGTAAATAGAAACACATTTAATTTTGTTTTATGCAGGATTTTTATTTAAAATTATATACATTTTTGTGAGTTTTATTGGAATTAAGTAAATTGTAAGTTGACAAAATAATTCAAAAATTATTCCAACATTTAACACAGTATTATTATTATTGTTTTTTTTTTTTTACATTGTTTTGCATCCTTCCTAAATTGACACATTTTGTTTGTTTGTTATGTTCATAGCTCACTGTCCCATCATTAATAAACAATGTCATTGTCAAAAGTTTAAAATTAAGTCTGAATCCATCAGAGCTATGAAATAGTGTGAAGGCAATGATTTCTTATTACGAATCGTCAGTTGGAAAAGCTGAAGTATGAATCTTAAAGTTTAACGTCGATTACTAATTTAAGCAAGGATTTCTGTATGATGGTTCTTCAATATAGAGCATGTGTTTGCACTACTCCTAGATGACTTTTAGTTCATCCATATTCTTCCATAATATGGTGCTCTTTCATCTTTTGTGGTACTACAAATTTTGTGTTAGAAATTTTTGGACACAAGGTAATCTCTTATGGGGATAATGTGGAAAGGCTTTCGAAAGCCTTCTCATTTAACAACACATTTTTTGTGTGTTTTTAATTTCCTAAAAGATTAGATAGCAGTTTGCGATCGCATATTGTGAATAATCTGCCAAGTTGAATAATTCTCAACTGCATAATTGAAATCTTACAGAGCGTTCTATTCGAATACATATGTGTATTGCTGTACATGATGAGCACTGTGAGTTACTGCAATTATTGGCAAGCGATAATTTAAGTACATTGCTATTATTAATATTATTTTTGACTTCTTAACATACAAATTTTTTTATTAAATGTACATTCATCTGTTTAGCATAGTACACTTCTTCACTCATTTTGTAACATAGTTTTTAGAAGAGCATGATGGGAAGTGCATTTCTAGGTTTCTAATCAAGTTATTAGTCAAAAGTTCATGATCATTTTATAAATATATAAGCATTGTTCTTGGCTTTTGCATATGATTTTCTTTATTTATTATAGTTATTGAGGAAAAATGGCTACATTTCAAGGTCAGCAGGATAATAAGGAAAACTTTTATTATTGTAATTTTTTAATATGTTGAATAGATTACAAATAATTTTTTTTTTTTTAAGAGTAACGTGCAGATTACTATGACTTAAAAAAAATGAGAAAAGTGAAATAGTATAAATACTATTTCTAAAGCAAGGAAAAATATTTACACAATGAAATTTTTACATGGAATTATACGTTATAGAAATAGTTTTTTTCATAAAATAAGGAATTTAAAATTTTTTATTAAATTAAAAATCTCCTCCGAGAAGAAGCTTCAAATAGATTTTTACTTCACAAAATCGTATTTTTGCAAATTATTTATAGTTGTATTTTTTCAAAATAGTATTTTACAAATCAACAAGTCTGTCAAAAGCTTTCAAACTCTCACAAAATAAGATGACTGCAGTAGTGTAAAAGAAACTATAACTACTAAATTCTGTAAAATCAGCAAAGAGTATTCAGAATATTTCTTTGAAGATTATCGGGAAAAAGTCACAGAAGTATTTCATGACTATTCATTTGTTACTAACTACTTTGTAGAGATATGAAAAACTGTTTACAATGTTAGATGTTAATCTTTAATATTAATATAAAGCTTTTAATTTTAGCTCTCCTTAATTTTGCTATTTGTGTATAACTTATATACATGAATGCTATATACAACTGAGCTCACTGATTTTTAATTTGTAACATAGAATATATTATTGGGGGCCCTATCAGGAAAAATTGTTTAATTTTTGTGTTATATTTTTTTTTGTATCCAACAATAGCACTTTTTTAAATTGAATTTTAAAAAATTTAATTTCTCAATGTATAGGGCTACAATGAATAAATTTGCATTTGGTTTTATTTCTTTTATCAAAAACTTTACATAATAAGAGATTTTGATTTAAAAAAAAAAAAAAAAGTTGATAAAAAAAAATAAAAAAAAAATACGTTAATAATTATAAAAATTCTTTAAAGAAGATTGATGAAACAAATAGGATTTTGAATATATTTTTTTATATTTAAATATTAATAACTTTTTAGGTGAATTTTGGAAAAGAATGCAAGTATAAATCTGTGCACAGAAGATCATAATATATATATTATTACAAGTCTTAGTAAGGCAATAAAAAATCATTTTCGCCTCCAATAAAGGATTTATCAGAATAAAATGTAAGTTATTCTTTGACTTCTTTTTTTTTTCCTTTTTAAATAATTTTGTTTCATCATTCGAATTCGACATTGTACAACCAGAAATATTTTTTGACATAATAAAAAATAAGAAAAAAAAAAAAAAAAATTAATGAGTAATTTTGGCGTAATTTTTTCGTAACAGTGATTATTATCTTTATCTAAATGATACATTTATGTGAATTAGCAAAACATAATTCCACATAACAATTTGGCGATAAAGCGATTAAATTTGGCGTAAAAGCAATTTAGAATTAAAATTGTGCAAAAATAACTACATATTTTGGCGTTAAAGCGGCAATATGTGGCGTAAAAAGAAAGCATTACAATTTTGCCATAATGGTAAAATTTTGGCGATAAGGCGATATAAATTGGCGTAAAATCGATTTAGAGATAATTTTTTGGCGTAATAGTGCTAAATTTCGGCGTAAAAGCAAGAACATTTGGCGCAAAAGTATTCCAGGAATAATAAAATATATATACATATTATATATATATATATATATATTTTAAGAGTGCAGTGGTTCGACTTGCCATATATATATGGCAAGTCGAACCATTGCACTCTAAAAAAAAAAAGCTTTTTCTGGGAAATTGTATCCTTCTAATGATATATTGTAACATACATTATTGTTATGTAATGATATCATCTTAACTATACAATCCTATTAACGAGCTTGATATAAATGAAGCCATTTATGCTATTTGATAAGGTACACCCTCGTTATAGGATGCCGGAATACTACCAAAAAGCGCGATATAACGAGTTTTATAAATCATACATCAAGGTGTATTGTATGAGAGCATCATTTAGATTGTTAAATGGCATTCATTTAGAATGTATATTTTTCTAATATGTATATATATATGACGGTTACTTCTTATTTCTCTTTGACTAACGCAAATTTTGGAAAGAATTAAAAGGAGTAAAATGAAAAGCTTGAAAAAGAAAAAAATTATTTGAAGAGAGCAAAAATGGAGAAATGAAAATAAAATTATGTTACAAATATGTTATCTCTCCGGACGTAAACAAAAAATCGATTGTTTTAAGAAATATATAACAATTTGATCTAAAAGACCTATATCTTCCTTTTTAATTTTATTTGAACGGTAGGCGAAGTAGGTTAAAAAAAAAAAAAAGAAAAGTAGCAAGGTTAAAAGAAGACGAGAACGAAGTAGGTTAAAGAAGATTTTTTATATTTCATTTGTAAGGACTGTTGCCCTTTGAAATTACCCAATTAATAGCCCGAAAATTTGAAGCCAGTGAATACGCATTTGTTTAGAATTTATTGTTAAAGAGATTTAAGTTTAAATACAACGATAGCCATAAATTATTTAATTCATCTATCCGTAATGATATATAATAAGCAGTATAAATTATATTGAAGTATTTTCCAAGCAAATTTTCGAAAGAATAATTGTGGAAAGCATAAAAAAAAAAGGTGTAAAAAGAAAAGCTTGAAAAGGAAAGATAATTAATTGAAGAGAGCGAAAATTGGAGAAATGAAAATAAAATTGTGTTCCAAATGGCGGTTGAAAGTATGTTATCGCACTGGACGTAAACAAGAAATCGATTAATTTAAGAAATATCATACAAAAGTCTGATCCAAAAAGAGATATCTTTCAGGATATCCAGGAGACTCTACACTGTAGAGGCAAATCATGTCATCTTCAATGGATTCCTACACATGTCAACATTGAGGGCAACGAATGCGCTGACTCTTTAGCCAAAGAAGCCAGGGACAATGATCAACCCAGGACTACCATCACACTTGCAGATGCTAACGCAGTTGCCAAAAACCGACTAATTTCTCATAACTTTAAGAAGCCACTCATCACGGACTTCAATTGCCGTTGACATCAGTTATTAGCTGACTCTGAACTAATCATTACAGAGAAATGAAGATTCTCCCAGACAAGACCAGGGAATACATCCCCTGCAAAAATTGCCCCAACGTTTTCCTAACACATAAGCACATTCTAGAGGGCCCAGCACTCATTCCCCATGTATTGCAATTGGGTATGGTGCCAATCGAGGCCAACCTAAAGAAGTCCTGTATAGTGAAGCGGCGCCATTGCTAGCGGCCGCTGTCGTGAAGACTTTTGACTTGATCGGACTTTATTTATAATATTTTAAATCCATGGACACGATAACAACAGGAATATATCTTAAATATCCAGGAGAGATATCTTCCTTTTTAATTTTATCTGAAGGGCAGACAAAACGAAATAAGTTAAACGAAGTCAATTTTGTGTTTCATTTGTTAGGATTATTATACCCTTCGAAATTGCCAAATTAATAACCAGAAAATCTGAAAAAGAAGCTCTCAATTTCGTTTGTAGACAAAATTTGTGATCTTTTACTTTTCTACAGTCATTCTTTCATGTTCTTTCTTCTCAAAAAATGCCTAATTCTAAATAGATGAGAATACTCATTTATTTAGAATTTATTGTTAAAGAGATTAAGTTTAAATGTGCTGATAGTCATAAATTACTTAATTCATCTATAAATAATGAAAGAGGTGAACCCAGATGTTTTTCATATAATTATTTTTTTTTTTTTTTTTTTTTTTTTGCATATTTCAAAAAGATAACACATATCACAATGTATTTTATGCTGTTTAAAGGGACATAGAAAAACTTATTGCTCAAAGAACAAAAAAGAAACCAACTTAAGCGTGTGTAACCTTGAATCTTCCTTAACCGCTGACATTTAAAAAATGATACAATTAATAATTGCACAGCCAGCTGTTTTCTGGATACTGGTGCTTCATCTTGATTATTGAAAGAATCGCTTGCAATAAGTCTGGGAATTAATGTGACGCCTTGCAAAAAGATATTAATTTAGGATAGTTTGCAAAGCTTAGATGCGGCAGTTGTAGACTTTCAAATAGATGAGATATTTCCGTTGTAATTGTTCCAGATTCGGTTCAGCCGGTTGATTTATTAGTCGAACTTAAAACTAAAAACTTAACTGAACAGTAACAACAACAAAGAATGTTTTGCATTAAGCATATAAGTTAGGGTGTACAGAATTAATAAATATGGAAATTAAAGTGGGGGTTCAGAAACCTTTATGTATGAAGCCATATAAAACAAATGAAGCAACCAAATGAAAAGCAATTAAAGAAATTGTTAATGAGTGGAAAGGACGTGGTATTGTGAAAGAAACTACACTATCTGGAAGAAAGTGACGGACACCCCTCGAAAAGTAGAAAAGTCGACAATACAGCTGACACATGCGCAATAATAGGTATCACGTGTCAGCCATATCCTATAAATACTCTGTGGAGTCGACTAGAGTTGTTTTTTGTCAAGATGCCGCCACGGGAATAGTTGTCTGAGTTCGAGAAAGGTGTGTTGGTTGGATTGCATCTTGCCAAGGTGTCAATTAGGGAGATATCCCTTCTCCGTAACTGCTCAAAATCAACTGTAGCACGTGTTGTGTCGTCGCTACAAGACTGAGGGACACTGTCAGAACAAACCCCGAAGTGGACGACCTACAGTTCTCACCAGCAGGGGCCGGAGGGTGCTCGGCAGGGAGATTCGAAGTAACCGTCAAACATCAATGGATAACATCGCTAATGAGTTTAGACAAGCCACAGGTGTGGCAGTTTCGACCAAGACTCTTCGCATCGAGGTCCATAAGTTAGGTTACACTGGACATTCGGCGGCCCATAAGCCTTTGATTACGAAAACCAACAAGAAAGCGCGCCTTCGATGGGCCAAAGACCACCGTACTTGGACTCTGAATGACTGGAAACGCGTCCTTTGGAGTGACGAGTCACGATTTACCCTTTTCCGTTCCGATGGACGAGTTTGGGTATGGCGTTTACCAGGAGAACGTCTTTTGCCCGAGTGTGTCGTCCCAACTGTAAAGTTTGGTGGAGGAGGATTGATGGTATGGGCCTGTTTCTCCAGGTATGGGGCTGGCCCACTGGTGAAGGTTGATGGTGCGATGAATGTCGATAGATACTGTGATATTCTCGACAATCATGTCCTTCCTACCTTGTGGGCAACGTACGGTATGGATGATTGTTGGTATCAAGACGACAACGCAACATGCCATGTTGCAAAGAGGACTCTTGATTGGCATGTGAACAACAACGTTAAACGCATGGAATGGGCCGGCGCAGAGCCCTGATCCTAACCCAATTGAACATCTCTGGGACGAATTGGACCGTCGGTTGAGGGCCTGCACCCCACTCCCCAAAAGCAAGCCTGAACTATGGAACTTCCTGTTAAACATTTGGAAGGAAATTCCTCTTGCCACTATGGCTAATTTAGTGGAAAGCATGCCCAGAAGGGTTGCAGCTGGATCGCAGCCAAAGGAGGCCCTACCTCCTATTAATTTTAATAAATATGGGTTTATGTCGTTATAGTGTCGTGTCCCGTCACTTTCTTTCACATAGTGTAGTTCACCATACTCAAACTCTTTTTTTTAGTGTGTAAGAAAGCTGGTGAAAATTGATTGATTATTGACTATAGAAATTAAATATGATAAAAGCTAAATTTCTCTCCCCAAAATTGTTGACCAATTGGGACAACTTCATGATTGTAGTTTGTTTACGACTCTTGATTTGACTCACGGGTATCAACAAATGCAATTGACAGAAGAGTCCAAGTTAAAAAACTACATTTATTACTCCAGATGAAATCGGGCAATTTGAAAGATTAATATTTGGATGAACTAGAGCACCACCAAAATTCCAACAATCAATGTGCCATGCTTTAGAATGATTACGCAATAAAGATGGTTTGCTTGTACACGCCAAAAATGGGGAAGAAATGGTCAAGAAATTACGTGAAGTATTCGAGGCTTTACAATAAGCTAATTTGACTTTAAAAATTATACAAATATGAGTTTGCGAAAAATGAAGTAGAATTTCTAAGTTTCATTATTAATAAGAATGGGATTAAACCAAGCTCAAGAAAGGCAGAGGGAAGTAAAGTAATTTGTAAATTTTGCCATCCAATAAATTTGCGTGAAGTCAACGGCTTTCTTGGCTTAACCAGTTTTTTAGGAGATTTACTCAAAATTATACTATAAAAGTAAAACCTTTAACTGGGCTAATTAAGAAGAATGCAGGTTTTAAGTCGGAGGAAAAACAAAAAAAAAAATCTTTTGATATTTTGAAAAATGAATTGGCTCAACAGCTTACTTTACCACTCTATAATCCAGACGCTAAAACCGAAGGTCATACCGATGCAAGAATGGAAAATATCGCTGGAATGCTGCTTCAAGTTGGAAGTGATAACAAGTGGATGTAGTTTAATGCATTAGCAAGAAAACGACTGAAGCTGCAAAAAGAATTATCCCTCAAGTAAATTGGAGTTGTGTACTATGGCTATTGTATGGACATTATAATGATTGAGACAATTTCTAGTAGGAATAAGTTTACAGTTGTCATTGACTGTCAAGTATTAGTTTACACGTATGCCAAAAATCCTGTAATCCTCAGATCGCACGATGGAGAACACTGATGGAAGAATATTATTTTGAAGTTAGTTATAGACCTGACATAAAAACGACGCAATGACAAAAATGCGATTAGCCGAGTTTCCATTTCGAAATCAGAAGATAGTATGACAAATCTTATAGAACAGAAATTTGAAGTAATGCATGGTCTGTTTAACACTAAAAAGAAGATGAACAATTTTTGATCATTGCTGATAAAGATTTAAGAAAATTAATTGGCATTTTTTGAGAAGAAAGAACATGAAAGAATGACTGTAGAAAAGTAAAAGATCACAAATTATGTCTGCAAACGAAATTGAGTACACAGGAGAATCAAATAAAAAGGAAAAAGAGAAAACTTCTGTATGTGATCCAAAAAGTATGAGAAAAAGTATGGCTGTCAAATTTCACTATCTTATGGGACATTTTTGTCGATTGGATTTTAAGTAAAATAAAAGAGTTGTACTGGTTTCCGTATATGAAGCGTTACATACGAAAATATATAGTAATGTGTTTCGAATACCTAGACAATCAGACTCTAGGTTGGAAACAGCAGGGGTATATTCATCAATTAAGCCTGGAATTAGAACCTTTTCAATTGTTTCACATGTATCATTTAGGGCCGTTCGTAAAAGTGCTTGATGAAATCTAGATTTACTAATCGCAAAAGAAATAAATAAGATTTATTTCCCAAAATTTTCTAGACTTTTTCCAGTTAAAACCACTGGCTCCCAACACGTTTTAAAACTTTCGGATACCTTGAATTACCTGACAGAATTATAAGTGATAAAGTTTCGTGTTATACACCATACCAATTTGAAAACTGTCCTGATAACGGAATAAATCACGCACTGAATTCTACTCAACATCCCTATGGACAACGATATAATAGAACGGATCAATAGAACAGTCCTCCCTATAATAATGGCATCCATGAGTAATTCACATCATAAAGATTAGGATTTACGGATACAAGAAGCAGAAAGAAGTTTGAATAATATAGTCAACAAAAGCAACTTTTGAAATTCGACATTTCACCGAGATTCAATGATGGAATCCTTCGAAAACTTGCAGATGAAAGAGCCGATGTGTGGACTGATCCAAAAGAAATTCAAAAAGAATCGCGTAGTGTAATCGAAAGGTAAACAACAAAGGAAGGAGAATTACGATAAAAAAAAAGCCGAACTATGACTTTTGAACCGGAAGAAATAGTGATTGTTTGACGTTCATGAAAATCAACAGGAGAACCTACCAAAACCAGGAAAAATATAGAGGGCCTTTAATTGTGACTGAGGTCCTGCCCAACTATATTTACTAAGTAACCCAAGCGGAAGAAAAATAATGAGACAGATTCTATACCATAACAGAACACATGAGTCAACTCAAACCATGGGGTCCTTATGCAAATGCTAATGATTCAGATAATTTTGATTAGATGCTAATGATTCAGATAATTTTGATTAGATGCTAATGATTCAATAATTTTGATTAGATGCTAATGATTCAGATAATTATGATTGATGCTAATGATTCAGATAATTATGATTAGATGCTAATGATTCAGATAATTATGATTAGATGCTAATGATTCAGATAATTATGATTAGATGCTAATGATTCAGATAATTATGATTAGATGCTAATGATTCAGATAATTATGATTAGATGCTAATGATTCAGATAATTATGATTAGATGCTAATGATTCAGATAATTTTGATTAGATGCTAATGATTCAGATAATTATGATTAGATGCTAATGATTCAGATAATTATGATTAGATGCTAATGATTCAGATAATTATGATTCTAATGATTCAGATAATTATGATTAGATGCTAATGATTCAGATAATTATGATTAGATGCTAATGATTCAGATAATTATGATTAGATGCTAATGATTCAGATAATTATGATTAGATGCTAATTGATTCAGATAATTATGATTAGATGCTAATTGATTCAGATAAATTATAGAGGGCCTTTAATTGTGACTGAGGTCCTGCCCCAGTAATTTCCATAATTATATTTGCTAAGTAACTGAACTGGAAGAAAAAAGGATGAGATAGATTCTATACCACAATAGAACATGTGAGTCAACTCAAACCATTGGGTCCTGATAAAAATGCTAATGATTCAGATGACGAACTCCAAGGCTATTGCTATTCACTATTAAAGTAACAACTCGTGAATCAGGCAAGGTAATATAAACATTTATTTCTCTTAATCATTCTGCAATAACGTTAATTTTTAGAACTTTGAAGAAACTTTATTTGGATAACAATCATACAACTTAAATATTTTTATTAATTTTTATACATCCAATTGAAAAAATATATTATTCTACTATTTTAATGTATTGATATTTTTATCACTTAATATATGCGAAATGATTGCATATTCAAGATATGTGTTTAAAAAAAATTTACCAATTTTCGTATTGTAACATATGGATGTAACTTTAGTAATTTATTATTATCTTTATTTATTTAAAAATAGTGTGTTAAAAACTTAAATAAGCAACAGTCGAGGGATAATTGCCTCGTAAGGATGCCCGAATGTAGACTATTTTCATAAATTATGTCTTATTATCACCGGTAGATGGAGCAGCCAGTACTGACAAGATATCCAATGTAAGTGCTACAGAGTAATGTGTTTTCAATGAGTTTCTTAAATGTACTTAAATAAAATTCCTTAATTTGTTATTAATTGAATTCTAAATTATTTCATAATGGAAATTATTTAGCAAAAGTAAAATAAACGACTAAAAAACGTAACGTTAATATTATATACTATTTTCATAAATTATGTCTTATTATCACCGGTAGATGGAGCAGCCAGTACTGACAAGATATCCAATGTATGTGCTACAGAGTAATGTGTTTTCAATGAGTTTCTTAAATGTACTTAAATAAAATTCCTTAATTTGTTATTAATTGAATTCTAAATTATTTCATAATGAAAATTATTTAGCAAAAGTAAAATAAACGACTAAAAACGTAACGTTAATATTATCTCAAACTTACTACATTATACCGCAAAATGTGACTGAATGAAATTCTGGAATGTTTCCAACGATAATCTTTGGTGGAATTGATTTTTTGGAACACTTTTTACATTTTAAATATGAATTTTCGTATAATTATTAAGTATATTTAGTGTTTTCCCAGAAAAGGCTTTTTTTTTTTTTTTATAGATCTGTGAATAAACGAGAAAAAAAACAGTTGAATGTTGAAGATTTTAAAGCAACGTTAATTTTCAAAGTAAAATTTAAGAAATCTTGTCAAGAATTTTATACTTATTTGAAATCAGCAACATCAAAGATGTTAAGCAAATTTGTTCTTCAAAATAAATAAATAAACAAATAAATATATATATATTCATGTATGGTCTTGACAAAAAGTCATGGATCTTGCTTTTTCCAACATACTGTATGTCAAAGAACAGGTATAAATGCGCAGTGCTTTCAAAGAATTTCATTTCTGTTCAAGTTATTCATGTGAGGTTTTGACTCATAACTTATAATGAGTCAATGAACGCGGAATGTTAGTTGTGCTGACGCATAAATTGCCATTTGGTACAATCGTATTCAAATTCCCGGTACCTTGGCGACAGACTTGGCGTTTTCAGGTCGCCACCATGGAACCCCTGCAGATTTGGCGGTTATTCAGTGGCGCCAATACAGTAGACCGGCGACGTCTGCAAAGAGTCTAAATTTAAGTGGCGGCAATCACTGTGTTAAATTTGCAGAAGTTTCGACGCCATATTGTTGTGATACGAGAAAATGGCTTTTTGGGCTTTCCAGCAGAAGACCGACTCGAGTGCCTTTACTGACAGAACGACATCGCTTGCAGCGACTTTATTTTTCCAGGTGAAATATCGGTTTACCAGAAATGGAAAATGTCCCATGAGTCCCATACTTTAGGGTTTTGGTGAACGTAAGCCATGGACCCAAATGCAGGCACTGTTCAGTTGTGGTGGCTCATGGTGTGGGCTTTTTGAAAGACATGGACTTGGTCCTCTGAAGTGCGAAGACCGAATTCCATTTGACTGGAAATGCTTTGATGTTCAGCTACTTGGAGATCACTGCAGCCATTCATGGATTTCATGTACCCAAACAACGATGGAAAATGGAACAATGCGCCTTGATATATCGGATAAAACTGTTATAGATTGGTTTGAAGAACATTCTGAATTATGTATCTTGAATGATGGTGAATAAACCCCCCAAAAGCATTTATGGGACATCAGATCTGTTTGTGCCCAAAATCCTGCACCATCAACGTTTGTTTATGGAAACGTAAAAGACAGCATGGCTCAATTTTAAATCGTTTTGATTTTAAATGAAGTGTCCATGCCATTTTATTGTTTTGATTTTAAATGAAAGGAGGGCCGACACGATGATTTGATCCCATGACTTTTGTCAATAAAAATATTTTGAATGGTCTTTTTGATTGTTTTTTAACTGTATTGACGCCACTTAAAAACCAGCCAAATCTGTAACCAGCGTGATTGACTCATAACTTCATAATGTCGCCAAGGTACCGTTAGTACGTTTAATAAATTCTTTAATAAACGTGTTCTTTGACATACAGTAAACCTTTGCCAACGCCGGGGTTACGCCATTTAATACATTAATCCCACGAAAAATTGCGTTCGTCAGGTTAATTTTTTTTTTTCTATAAAAAAAAAAAAAAATGTGTGTGCAAAAATTATGCACGATAACTATATAACTACAGCACTTTTCTGTTTAACCAGCACATTTGCCAAGTTGAAGAGCTTCGTTTCAGATATCTTTTAAAACATTATCTGAAAATTTTCACAAATGAAGCAACACTCAGATCACTCGGACAATTATTAAAAAAAATTACCTATCCTCTTTTCTACCACACAAATATCCAGTATAAAAGATAAAAATGAATTTAAAATGAGGAATGTGGATCTTGATGCTTGCAAGAATTCGACAGTACTTTCTCTAAATAAAGAGAGCCTTACCTAATGCACTCTCCTTTCATCAAAAATATACTGGGCAGTTTGATATGAATGCTTAGTAAATTATATTGTCTGGTTATTTTAGATATTTTTTTTATGTCTTTCTAGCCTGACAACGGAATTGAATAACAATGAATTCGATCCATTCCTCGCAGATCATCTAAAAAATTGGTAATCCGGGAAAAGGATACATTTTTTATTTATCGAGCGAATATTTGCAGTGAATTTATCGACTTAATGGGAAAGCAAGAGTCCTATTGAACATTATAAATGAAATCAAATTAGCAAAATATTTTTCTATAAACGTAATCTCAAAGTTGATCAGTTGACTTTTATAATTTGATACGTAAAAGACCATGAACAATTGAGACCAAATCTCAAAATGGGGTCCTTTAGAATTTGGCAACATTTTTTGGCCGCCAACGTGACGAAAAACGCAAAGTAGGGTAGCCAAGTAATCTCCTAATTCCTGATTGGCGAAGATTAATTATGTGGTTTAATTCAATTAGTGGAATGTTCTAGAACAATTAAAAGCCGTTGATTTTAATAACTATTCATTTCATTCGTTACCTGTTCTTACTGCTGATGCTGTTTTCATTTTCTTGTATGTTGGCCAAAATCTTTCGATTAGCAATGTCCGGTATTGAATAATTTTATTTCGGGAATAAATATTCCAGGCATTTCTTAAAATTAGAGGAAGGTGCTACAGCAAGGATTTCTACATGGATTTGGAATGTCAAGGTAAGTTGAAAATTATTGAACGATGCATACTTGAAGGTTTGATTGCTAAGAATGTCATTTATCCTATTTGTGGAAATGTTATGGTTCTAACTGCTGTGAAAGATAATTCTGATGGACATATGTGGAGATGCAGAGCGAAATTTAATGGTGTAGCACAAAATGTGAAGAAATCTATTCGGTAAAATTCCCTGTATCAAAAATGAGTTTGCACGATATTATGAAAATTACGTATGACTGGATTCATAGGCATTCGATAGCGGATGTAGCTGATGAGATTGAATATGGGCTGAATATCTTGACTGATTGGAAGAGTTTTTGTAGAGATATGTGCAGGGATGCCATTATGAAAGAGAACATTATTCTGGGTGATATACATTCCAATGTGACCAGCGTAGTTTAATCATATTACAACATCACGGAGTAAGTACATTTTTTCTAAAAAAAAATTCTCTCAATTTACAGTAATTTATTTTCATTTTTAAAGGAATTTTTTTATTGAGGTTTACCGTCAAAAATATTTTTTGCCAAAGTGCGCCAAATGACAGGTGCGATTCTATGTGAAGACAATTGCAATACCACTACGAATACCTTGACTGATTGGAAGAATTTTTGTAGAGAAATCTGTATGGATCTGCATGAAAGAGAATATTATTCTGGGTGATATCCATTCCAACAAGACCTACATTTTCCCTAAAGTTTAATCATATTTTGTTCATTTTTTACATTAAACATCCTGGGTAAAATCCCTCCAGGATTTGAAACTGGATACCAAATGCCAGAGCAAATTAAAATAGTCGCAACACCAAGAAAATTTGAGAAGCGTTGATAATAACGAGGGAGTCACGACAGATTAGAAACGAAGCCAGTAGACTGCAGCAAAAAATGGACAAATTTGAATTTCTTATTTTAACAGGATTTGAAATGTAGAGTACTATATTGGAAAGGATAGATAAAACAATTGCCAACAAATTTGAATTTATTTTAACGGAAATTATTATATTGAAAGGATAGATAAAACAATTGCCAACCTTCAGGAAGCGATAATGATAATGGATGTTGAAATAAATTTGTTGAATTCGCTTGGCAATTTGATTCATACTTTCAAGACTAATTGCGACCTGATGGTCAACAGGTTAGCGCTCTGACCTTTGGTACCACAGGCTTCAGGTTTCAAACCTGGCGGTGGCATGGATGCTTGTTAGTGATCCGGAATCCACATTAAACTCAAGGTTCCGGTATGATTAGTCCAAAGTGCACAAAATGACCGTAGAACGACAAATCAAACCAAATTCAGGAATAATTTTGATGAATTCGAATCATCCGCCTAAAAGAAATATCATGAAGCTGATTACAAAGATCGTTATTAAATAACAGCTAGAAACTCACGTATGACATTCTTTGGCAAGCTCTGAACCAAATGTGCAACTAAATGGCAAAGAAAAATTCAAATCATCAAGTCATGTCTCCCAATCGATGATACCTTGACCATCCATTTAAAACACCTATTGGAATTATATTTGAAAATCGGATAATGTTTTTTTTTTTTATCTCATTTATAAAGCTTGTACTCAGGAGAGCTGGGATATAGTTACAAATAATTTGCAAAATTTTATCGCAATGGTGTTAATGCAGAATTATTAATGGAAAGTATTTAAAAGAATATTTAAAAACTGTCCACACTAATGGAAGCGACAATATAGCAATTACAAAACTTTTTCATTTTCTAAACGAAGACGCATTCCCAAACATAAAAATAGCCATTAGTATGCTTTTATACGTTATGGCCATTAACTGGGGTGGGAAACGTTCTTTTTCAAATTGAAAAGAATTAAAAATGAATTAAGAACTACAATGCTTCATGGAAGCATAAATAGTTTGTCGTTAATCGGAATAGTAAATGATATGTTAAGAGAAATAATTTTTTTCTTAGAATAATGATGCAATTCTTTAAAAGGTCCATTTCAAAATTGGTCAGTTCCTGTATGTTTTTTTAAAACTAGTTTAACTACTGGTAAATTGAGGGCAATTATCTTCACTATCTCTGTTTTCCCTGTTCTGGTGGTGCCTCAAGATAATTCAATACATTAATCGATACATAATTCAATTAATTTCTCAATTAATTCATTGATTCCTCCATCTTTCATATCTACCACTACAGCACTCCACATCAGTGTGCCTAGAGCTGAGTTGCCCCATTACAGTTTAAGAATGATGTAGGTGAGAAGTCTGACTGGGCTCTGTAACACTCTACGATCATAGGAGACCGAGACCTACAGCTTAAAGTGGATTCCGAACTACTAAAAACAGCCATGGTACCGTCGGGATTCGTAATAACCGTAGTCTAAACCTGTGGTACCGAGCGCCACAGAGCTAGCCACTCGGCCATTAGGCCCCCTGCATTTTCCATATCTGAAAATCCTCAGTTGTTTTTGGGATTTGTACGATTTCTTTAGCTTCATCTTTAATCGATAAAAATCCTTTAAAATGGACAACTTGGCGAAATCGCTAAATGTGTTAATTTGGGTTTCTTGTACTTTTTGCAATTCACTTCCCTTACAATCACAACTCGTTACTTGGCGGACATTGGCGAAAATAATTTTTTTATTCAAATCCCAACGGTCCCTATTTTGCGATTTTACCGACAACTTCTGGCGTGAGCTATGGCTCAGCGGCGTACAGTGTGTTAATGAAATTTTAGCGTTAGGCAAATTAAATAGTAACGATTCTGGTAACGAACATATTCAAAATAGCATTTTATGTGATTTTCAATTGTTATTTTTTGATGTCTTGTGTGGTAATCCACACTCGGCAAAGATTTACTGCACAGATATTTTGTTTTTATATTCATGGCATAAAATTAGTAAGATGTCTTTCCTTTTTAAAAAGCTTCTGTTGATGCCATGATATAAAAAAATATTTTGTAAATTTAAAATTGTGGAAAACATGAAGAAGACGCATTCATACAAGTACCATAGTAAAAATAAAAATAATGACGTTTTGTAGCTTAATTTCAGTGATTTTTCAGAGAATAAATTAAAATATTAAAGATTCTTGAAATTTTGACAGTAGCCCGATTAAAAAACACAGAATTGAACAAAACCATAAGTTTTTATTTCTTATTGATTTTGACTTCTGCAAATGAAAAAAAAATATATATATTAATAATTTTAGTTCTATAGATAACAACAGTCTATGAAAATGTTAATTATTAGTTATTAAATGTAAAAGAGAACAGATGTATTGAGTTGTTTAGTCAAAAAAGAAGTAAAATTCTTTTAAAATTGAGCGAGATTTATCCAGTAGCTGCTGCATGAATCACAGGGAATTGATTAGTATCCTTATCCACTCATTTAACACAAATGACTATTAAGGTGTCTATGAACCTAATCCATTAAACTAGCGATTTCATGTTTATAGATTACCTGATATCTAATGTATTCAGAATTCTGTAGATATCATTAGTCATGCTGAAAAGCTTTTTCTACCCTCCTAAATCAATAAATATGCTGACTGTTTCCTGACATTTTAAAATTAAGGTTGGCACATGGAATAATATTAACACTTAAATCGCTTACAAGACGACTAGTAGTAATTAAATTTTTGTGGAGTGCCATCTAGTCAGCAAAAATAGTTGTTGTTATATCCCCTGAAGAGTACAAGAAAATCAAATGTCGTGGTGCTCCCGAATAATATTGGCTATGTTGATTGTCGGCTCGGAGTATAAATCCTCTTCCGAGGGATGGTCCAAACAATGCATGGCGGCTGCAACAGCTGGGCAATCAAAGACATGATGAGGAGTAAGTTTTGACATCAAGGCAGTTGCCACATTTTTTATATTTCTTTAACGCAAAAAGCAGCAGAAATTTTTATATTTTTGTGGGGCTTCATCTTTAATCTTGTGGGAGTAGTAGCCGTTTTGTCAACATTTAGTTCTGTAATTTAGTATTTAGTTTTGATCTTAGAAGAAATCATAAGTTTAGATTTTGCCAAGGCATTCGCATCTGTATGGGAAGTAGGAATAGCAGTCTGATCCAGACTTTTAGCATTCTTCGCCAAAGAATCTTACATTCCAAAATAAATTTCTTTAATCATTAAATTCCAAATCCACATGAGCAGGGATCAATTGAAGGATACATATTCTGTGCAAGCAGTGGATTTGTTCTAGAGATCTAAAAGAGTTCATTGTTCAAGATCATACTTGAGAAACCTTTATTAAGAGCCAGTAAGGCAGACCTTGAGTTGAATATCAATCATTGAATATTTAATATTAATTGGTAAAACTTATCTGTTTTTCTTACTTTTTAGATTATTGAGAGAATTGCAATTTGGTATTTAGTTTAAATCTTAAAAGGAATTATAAGTTTAGATTTATCCAAGGCAATTGCATTTGCAAGAGAAGTAGGAATTGCAGTCTTCTGGCATTCTTCGCCTAAGGATCTGCAGTTTCATTAAATTTCAAATCCACATGAGTAGGGATCCATTCTAGGATACACACATTTTGTGCAAGCGGTGGATTTGTTCTAAAAGAAATAATAAAGGTTTCTCAAGCAGATCTTGAACATTATAAAAGCCCGTAAGGTAGACTTGAGTAAGATAGTACAATCATTGACTATTTTATGTCAATTGCTAAAACTTATTCATATTTATTGAATATTACGAGAATTTTGTATGACATTGTGAAAAGGGTGCTTCTACAATAAACTGAAACAGATTTAAAAATGAACACTTTATTTATCATTCATTTTTACACAAAGATGCGCGAAAAAGAATCACATCCACCAGTTAACAAATCAAGCAAAACACTTTGCGCAAGAAAATGCGACATTTTTCCTTTTGAAGAGATAAAGCCACAAATATTCACTCGCTTTTTCCAAGTTCCGTTGCTTGCAAGAAGATTCTTTGTCATCAAACATCACAAATGACTAGCTAGACAATCGGTATCAAAATATTTTTTGATAAATTCGTCTTCTCCATTTCGATTCTAATGACTAAACCACAATCTGTTCAATGTTATGTGGTCCATACTTTGGGGGGGAATTTTCTTCAAGCTATTTAAAGATTGTCTGGCACATCTTGCAGATGCACAAAATATGCATTAGTTTTGATTTCAACAACACACTAGAATAAATTATATCTTGTACTTATAATAATTAAATCTCGTATGAACTTGGTTTATTATGTAGTATGAAGCTTGGGGTAGAGGGTCACAAATTTCGATTTGAGAATCTTGCAGTTGAATATCAAATTTTTGTTTTTGGAATAATTTGCTACGTATTTGAAAGAATTTTTTTATGAAAATTTAATTATATAAAATTTCACAAATTGTTTTTTTCAATTTCGTTATACTTACAAAGTGAAAATAAATACTGAATTTATTTATCCTTTTTAATTCTTTGCTATTTTTAAAATTCTTAATCATCTTCAAATGCTTAATTTATTTATCCTTAAAATTTTTAGTTATCTTAAATTTTTATTCTTTTAATTTTTAGTCGTATTTAGATACTTAATTTGTTTATCCTTTTATTTATTTGTCATTTGTTAAGTCAATGGTTTTGCATCTTTCACAACATTGATTGTAAATGATAAATCGTAAAAAATTAGAATTTTAAAAAAACATTTAAATTCCAGAATCTGATACTTAAAAGGCATTTTTTTTTTTAATTGATCTAAAGGTATTTTTGTGTGACAATCATTTAAACTTTTTTTAAAATTTTGTAAACATAGTTTCAAAAATTAAGCCTCGAAATTTTGGCAAAGATTAAAAATATTCTTTAAGAAAAATATTTTTTGAATTTAATGACCGAATGTATGAAAACAATATTATTTTTAAAGCACAGAATATTTGATAAGTATTTTTTTGAATTAAAAATTTTAGCTCATTTGAAATACTGATATTATTTAATGAATATGTAAGATTAATAGTATTATTTAAACAACATAGCATTTAACGAATTATTTTTCATTATATTGCCTACAAAAAGCTTAAATTCCCGCCATCTTTTAAGAATTTCAAATAGATTCTGAGGGAGAAAATTTGCAAAATTGAATTTATCCTCTGCGTAGGCTACGGTGAAAATTGTGCAACATCGAAGCTCAAAAATGGACTGCATTTTCTACTAGTTCTAAAAAAATTCTAGTGTACTTTTGGCCCCGATCGAGTTAGAATTTTTTTTTTAATACGTATAAAATTTTTCGTTTTGTATATAATTTTTTTCCACAGAAATTTCGATTTACAAATTTTTTTTCATGCTGATCGTAACTTTAATATGTGCAGGGAAGGGTTTATTATTAGTAAGCAGTGATAATATAGGAAATTTGAAAATAAAAAGCTAACAACATTTCAGTGATATTTGCTACCCGAGTTCTTTCCTTTTAAAAACAGTTGAAATAACTTTTTAAATTATTTCTGCTTATACTTCAGTCGTATCTTCCAGAGTTAAATGATTAGGACATTCACCATTTTGAGTGTTTTTTATTGCACTAGTATTTCCATTTATATACATAACTGCCCGTTAAGCAAGTCCAATATCTCGTTTAAGTCCAATATCTTTTCCAATGAAGTTTCCGAACAGGACGTTTTGATTCAGACAGATCGAACAGACAGGCAACACAGAGCAGTGCTAATATTCAAGATATGAATATAAGCCATTATTGCATAGATACATAATTAGCACATGAAGGTCTTGTATTAGTATTTAAAGTCAATAAATAACAATAGTTCTAAATAAACTGCACACACTTTTTTATTTGCAAATGACTTGATATGAATATTAAGTAGATGAGCAAAAATTCTTTTTGCAACAAACCTATACCAAGTAAAGATTCTTTTGAAAATAATTCGAGATTTCACTTTCTGTGTGTGTGGTAAATAGCACACTTATAATACACACTATGTTAAGACATATATATATCGGCTTCTGTTGTGAGTGAATCTGTTAGTGTTCAAAAATCACAAACATTTGTCAGATGTGGATACTATTTAGTATACATTGCTTAAATGCCACTTTCTATTTACAATTTTTGCTATGTTTAATCAGCAATAGTTGCCACCACCTATACATAACCACTGTAAATTTTCCAGCTACTATCTGTTTAGATCACACAGCTTAATTTACATTATTCACACATTCTTTTACATGACTAGATGGTTTTTTTTAAAGAGTCCAATTTTTAATTTTATTTGTCGTCATTATGTACTTTAAGTCGGAATTTGCAATTGCCAGTCATCAATTTCTCAATCTACATCCACAATTGAGATCTGTCCATCATATTTTTTTATTCTTGGATAATTCAGACAGCTGATTTAAAAATGGATAACTTTCTAATAACGAACAACGATTGTAAGAATCTACCACAAGAGCTTGTTAAATTTGTTGTTTTTATCCTTGTTTTCCAGTAAAGTTGACATCTTTTTCTTATTTCACACTCAGAATGTTATTCATATCCTCCAAAGGTTAAAAAAGAAAACGCACATGAAATTCCTAAACAGTTATATTTATTGTAGTCGTTTTAACTATTAAACACATATTTAACTCTGTTTCTACTATTGTTGCATGAACGTGTGCTGTTTTTTTAATAATTACAACGTTGTTGTTGTTGTTGGTAAGACATTGTGCTGAATCGTGTAGTATAGAGCAGAAGCTTCGATCTACTTGTAGAACATCTGACAATACTTTTAGAATGTTGTGCGTCGTAGAGGGTTCAGCTCTTGGGTTTGATTGAAATCTTCGATGAACCAAGCACTGGAGGGGTTCTTTTAGCTGGAGGTTTTGGGTTTCATGGGTGGGGTGTCCAAGTTGGACTTGACCGGGGAGTTCTTCAGGTCGGACTTGCGACCGAGTAGGTAGTAAGTCATGAGATTGCCTTTTCCTTTGACTGCCACCAGACCTCGTTGCTCGAAGACGTAATCAAATTCTTCTAAGATGCGAGCTGTTTCCTCAACAACCTGCAAAAGAAACATAGTGTTTCATTAATTTTATAAAAAATAAATATCTAAATAAATTGCATACGTCTTTTTTCCGAGATCTATTTTCGGTAAAACTCTAGAATCCTGTACTTTTTCTACGCGAATTCAAATAACGGTTGCCACAAAACAATTTAATGCGTTTGATCGATGTTTTCACCGTGAACTAACTTTCTAAAAATAAAAAGTAACATTTTTTCGCGGGACTATTCAAATAACGGTTGTTATAAAACCTTAATTATGTCAACAGCATTAAAAAGTAAATAATTATTTGATAATTAAATGTAAGTTGTTAAAAAATCGTTTTTCTTTTTTGTTTCGTGTTTTCATGAGTGGCAACATCATAAAATTTTTTTTATTTTCTGTATCATATACTGTAAACATGCGCTATAAGAACAATCTCAGAATAATCAATAATTTATCGGAATAAATGTTTAAAAGAATATATATTTATGTTCTTTTATTTACTATAAATAAAAAATTTTGCAATTATCTATCAATCAGAGTAGAAATAAATAGTCATTATATTGTTCGGAAAGAAGAAGTTAAGTATTCTCTAAGAGTATTGTAACCCTAAATAAATGTTGCCAAACATTCGCGAAATATTCCGGGTTGCAAGATCGGCGCTTCCTCAGGGTACAGTATTCTAGATTTCAACCCTATTTTTATGCTTTTAGAATGTGCGTAAATGTGCAGTGTGCAATGTATTCTACAAAGGCAGCATTCGTAGAATACATTGATTTTTGTCGTTCTTTCGATAAGGAAGATCTTCAGCATTCTTTCTTAACCCCTTAAGAAACCAGGTAAGCGAAATTGATTAAAAATAATTTCAAAAATCGATTTTTACTTTTTTAAATCATTAAATAGCTTTTTAGCTTTCCAACTATGTATCACACTTGTTTATTACAAAACAGAAGTGCTTGAATTTTTCAATCTTCCTTTAACAAACTTTTATAGATTATGGGCCATTCAGTGGCTTGAGAATGTAAATAAACCACTTGGCAGCTTAGGTAATGCTCTACTTTTATTATTATCTCTGTTAAATTTTTTCGGTACTTACGTATTAACGATACCTTGGCGACAGTTGCGCCAACCGCAGCTACAGATTTGGCGGTTTTTAAGTGGCGCCAATCTACACTTAAAATTTTTGTTCCAAATAATAAAATATATAAAACACTTCATTTAAAATCAACACGCTTTCAAAATTCGACGTCAACTCCTCGCACCAGCAGTATATGAATGTCAAAGCTGTACAAAATGGAATTCTGCTTCCCTCAAACCATTTGTCTTTTCTAAGCCCCACACGATAAGCACACTGACTGAAATTGCATTTCCAAAATTTACGTTCACCAAAATAAAAGTTTCATGTCATGGGAATTGGGACGTTTTGGTAAAATATTTCGCTCCTGAAAAAATAAAATTGCATCTTGTTCTGTTTCTGGCAAATCCCAAATACGCATTTTCGTAGCACTACAAAATGGCGACAAAACTCAGCACATCTGCAGCTATCTAACGATTGGCGCCACTTAAAAACCGCCAAATCTGTAGCTGTTAGATTGGCGACACTTAAAACCGCCAAGTCTGTCGCCAAGGTATCGTTAATACGTAAGTACCATTTTTTCTATTTTGTTACAATTGAAGAATTAGCAACTGTAAAGTAAATTATAACTATTTTTTTTACGGTTTTTTAACTGTTTAAATTGTTCTTTTTTATTGATATTTCTTTTTCAAAGCATCTATCAAGACAAGTTGATATTTCTCTATTTTTGTCTTACACATTAAATTATCGTGCCCAAGCATACTAGTGTTCCACTTCCAATAATGGTAGACATCAAGCCTATATTTAGAGATTTGGCACACCCTGAACTCCTAATAAAATTCCTCCATGGGAAAATTCAAAATCCTAATAAATCTGTAAACTGTGTCATTTGGACTCGTACCAAAAACTGTATTTGTAAGGATTGAAAGATTGGTGTTTTTAACGCTGTTTCTTGCTTTTTAATGTAGAAAATAGAGTAAAGTGCCATACTTTACCCAAGATTAAAATTTCTCCCTGATTATCACTGTGTTAAAAATAAGGAGTATTTAGATGAAGAACGTATTGTCGACAGAGAGCATAAACTACCAAAAGAATTACAGAAATAGAAAAAAAGACGCAAAAAGAAAATTAGAAGAGACATTAGAGAGAGAAGAAAGTGATAGTCCCACATAAAAAAAAAAAAAAAGGATTTTATTAAATTTAGATAATTAATCATAAGAAAAAGCATTGATTTAATCTTAAAATGCAGTTTTCTGAAAAACTGATTTTCAGGTTTTTATGTTCCTTTTCTTAATATCTATGAAACTTAAGAAGTCAGGGGTACTTTACGTATTAACGGCACCTTGGCGACAGTTGCGCCAATGGTGCAAACGCGCCAACCGCAGCATAGATTTGGCGGTTTTTAAGTGGCGCCAATTCTACACTTAAAATTTTTATTCCAAATAATAAAACACTTCATTTAAAATCAAACGATTTCAAAAATTCAAAACGCTGTATTTAAACACAAATTAGTCAAACGGATTTCAGTGGAAAACAGGCCGATATAGAGTTTAACATGGATTCAAACAGTCTCTTTTTCTTTTTTTCTCCTGATGCTGTCGCCATATGAATTTGGATAAATAAGATTCCAAATGATGCATGTCATGGGAATTGGGACATTTTCGTTGTTTTGGTAAAAATATTTCGCTCCTGAAAAATAAAATTGCATCTTGTTTTTTGAAAATCTCAAATACGCATTTTCGTAGCACTACAAAATGGCGACAAAAACTCAGCAAATCTGCAGCCGTTATATATGCGACACTTAAAAACGCCAAGGTACCGTTAATACGTAAGTACCGAAGTCATTTTTAAAGGCACTTAAATCATGGTAAATCACATATTTTAATTAGGCACCGATATTTTACCTAAAATGCTTATTTAAAAGTGATTTTCAATAATTAATTAATCTAATTGTTCATTTTTAGTCAAAAACAAAGTGTCTGTTAAAGTATATGAAACATGTTTTTTTTTAACTACCATAAAAATTTCATAACCCTATCTATCACCATTTCTGAGAAAAAGTTACATAAATTTGGTGAATTTAACATGTCGAATATAGGACTAACCCGGGTCCCTTTAAAGGAAATGTATAAAATCTAATTTTTTGTTTTTTTTAAGAATAATTGTGCGAATGAAAATGAAAAAAAAAAATTTTTTTTTTCGCGCACCCAAAATGTTACGAAAACGCTACGTTTCAATCCTAAATAATTATTTTTCGAAAAGCGAAATTTTTTAAACCTTTGTTATGTAAAAGGTATATTACATTTTTACCTATAAAATATATGGGTATTTTTTATTTATTTTTTTAAAGAGTGGGTTTACAATGTCTGGACCACTTTCAATGTTTCTTATTGGTTTATTTAAATCACTATCACGCGCCTTTTATTTAATTTCTTTCACGTTTTTTTTTTAAAATCGTTTGGAATTATTTATTTTTTTTAAATTTCTTTCACGTGATTTTTCATAAAATCGTTTGTAATTTTTAGTTCTTAGTTTATTTTTATTTAATCTGTTTTCTTTTTCCAGTTTTGAACGATAACTGACGAGTATAATTTATTACTTGGGTAAGATTTATTTATACTTTTTCTTTCTTTGTTTGTTTTATTATTGCTGTTATGTGTTTTGTTATTGCATTAAATTTTAAATTTATATCAGCTCAGCATTTTTTTTGTTATTTCTATACTGTTATAGTTTGATAGAATAAAAATATAATTCCATAATATTATTCTTGTTGGTATTGGAATCAATGAGGATAAAGCAAAAGTAAAGAAAAAAATAATCTAAAAAAATTATCTGAAAAGAACGAATTAAAATCGTTAGAATCGTTATTAAAAATTTTATCATGTGAAACCAAATATATTTTTTCTCGTCCTAATATTTTTAATTAAAAATATATTTTTAATATTATAAAAATTTTCAAATTATATTCTTATAATATTTTTTTTTGCACTAATATTTTTAAAAAATTTATTACATGGAAAATAATAGAAAAACAAAAATCATATAATGATTTTTTTGAACGTCTGACTTGCATAGCAATCCAGTATTCTTCAATTTATTCTTTTTTAAAATGTAAATTCGTTTGATTTGTCTGAATTGTCTAACTTAGTCTGAAAATATCTCACCTGAATGCATCCTGCTTTCCCCGTGCTCTCCATCCTAGACGAGACATTCACCGTGTTGCCCACATGTCGTAGTGAGGCTTCCGGGCTCTGATCACACCGGCCGTGATGGGGCCCTGGTGATACCTGAGATAAAAAAACCATTTAAAATAATTACAAAACAGAGTAACTTTGTACTTTACCAGATTGCAGATTGTATTAGACTTTTCAATCTGAAAAAGGTTCTCTAACTTGTTATGCTGATTTGCATAATGTTAATGTAGAAACCCCTCCAACTATTTTTGTTTATTATTTTTAGAACATGGTTCGTCTATGTTTTTCTTGCAGTTTATTTTACTTTAATCTTTTAAAAGATATATTAATATTATTTTAAAAATCTTTAAAAATATTAATTAAGATATAATTTCATTAATATTTTATAATATTAGTATAAAATATAATATATATTATAAATTATATTATCTTATAATATTAATGAAAGATTAAAGGGTACTTTTTACGTATTAACGGTACCTTGGTTTTTAAGTGTCGCCAATTTTTATTATTTGGAATAACAATATTTTGAAAGTGTTTTGATTTAAATGAAATGCTTCATATATATTTTATTATTTGGAACAAAAAATTTTAAGTGTAGATTGGCGTCAAATCTGTAGTTGTGGTTGGCGCGTGTGTTTTATTTATTGGCGCAACTGTCGCCAAGGTATCGTTAATACGTAGTACCGATTAAAAGTTTGAAACATGATTCAATTTAATAAATAAAGTAAACTTTTAAATTTTAGAAAAATATTTTATGCATTGCTTTTTTACATCAATGCCAATTAAGAGATTAGTTGTCTGTCAATAAAGAGTTAGCTCTCTTGGATGTAGGGTTCCTACCTAAGTGAGTTCTTATATATAATGCTATAATCATGTTCTATTTTAAAATTGCTTTTCAATGTGTTTGCTGCTTAATAAATGCACAAATTTGTTTCAATCAACATATATTTGACGGCACAAGAATTGCCAATTTAAAGTCAACATGCTCATTACGTGATGGGTGTTTACCTGAGGAAACTATTTTCACAGATATGGAGGAATTTATTTATATGGCACAATGAATGAACGGGGAAATGTATATTATGAAATGGGGGAAATGAATTTATATGCACAAGGGGAAATGTATATAAAATGCTTTAAAAACAATTTTATTGAATATATGCAATTCATAATATGATTCATATCGCAGCTTGTATCAAAATGTAGCATGTTAAATTTGTAATTTTTATTTTTGATAAATAGCTATAATACCCATACATAGGCTAGAAAGTCATTTTAATTAGCTAGGAAGTAGTTTTTGGGTATGTTTCGAGTTTTGAAGCTTAACATGTGATGGTAGCTTGGCAATTTTTTTTTTTAAACCAGAGAAAAAGAATTGACGAAAAAATGATCTGTTATATATAATCTTTTGGTACTTACGGCTAACAGTACCTGGCGACAGTTGCGCCAATAAAGAGCACACGCGCTAAAATCGCAGTTTCAGATTTGGCGCCAATCTACACTTAAAATTTTTGTTCCAAATAATAAAATATATATGAAATACTTCATTTAAAAATCAAAACGTTTTCAAAATATTTTTATTCCAAATAATAAAGATTGGCGACACTTAAAACCGCCAAGTCTGTCGCCAAGGTACCGTTAATTAAGTACCTAATTTTTAAAACCAAATGCTTAAAATTCCAAATAAATGTAAATTAATGTTTCTAAATATGTGTTCTTTTTTCTATTGTCAATAAAACTGTGGCAAAAACAGTGATTGCAAATTTTAGATTATTAAATACATATATTAATACAAAAAAATGTATAGCAGTTTTTCTGAGGACATATTTCTGAAAAAGAAGCCAAGTGGCGATGTAGCGCCAATCTAGTACAAAAAAAGGACAAGTGATGTTGGCTTCAAAAGTTTTTTTCGAATAGATTTGGTTTGTCTTTCACGGACATTTTTTGCACAGTTTAGACTAATTATACCGGACCTACAATTTTAAATAAGGATTCCGAACCACTCTCAAACATCTATGCCACCGCCAGGATTCGAACTCCTGAAGCCTATGGTTCCAATGACCAGAGTTCTAGCTAATTGGACCATCAGTCCACTCTTCGAATAGAGTAGTGCTTTTTAATTTATCCCCTTTTTCTTATGTGTGTGTTTCAAGTGAGTATATGAAAACCATGACTTTCACAAGTCTGGCTGTAAATGAAAATAAATAAATAAATATTAATACAAAAAATGTATAGTAGTTTTTCTGAGGAAATATTGGTAGAAAAGGAGCCAAGCGGCGATGTAGCGCCAATTCTAATACGAAAAGGATAATTGATGTTGGTCAAAAATTCCTATTTTTTTTCAAATAGCGGGAGTGTTTTTTTTTTAATTTATTACGGCTCTTCATGTGTTTTCAGTGTGTATATGGAACCTTCGATTTCACAAGTCTGCGTTGCAATGAAAAATAAATAAATATTAGTATAAAAAAAAAAGACAGCGCTTTTTAATTTATTACTATTCTCATGTGCCAGTGAGTATATGGAAGCCACGACTCACAATACATTTTTAGCCACAGAACTATACATTTTTGTGTTAATATTTACTTATTTTTCATTGCAAACGCAAGTTTTTCTGATGAAATATTTAGGAAAAGGAGCCAAGCGGCGATGTAGCGCCAATTCTACTCCAGGGCAGTGATGTTGGCCTCAAAATTCCATTTCTTTGAAATATGAGCGCTTTCTAATTTTATTACTATTTTTATGTGTTTTCATTTTGTATGTGGGAAACTCAACGACCTTCACAAATCTGTGTGCTGCAATGAAAAACGCAGTGGGATTTTGTGAAAAGAAATGAATGACTTTCAGTATCAATACACAATTACTAAATTTCTCACAACAATTCACTGCAAAAAAAAGAACATTCCCAAATAAAAACTCACCATTCTGAGCAGGAAGTTATTGAAACTTTCTTTGTTGATGTTTGTCAAGCGTCTCTTTGAGCGTAAGAGCGAATTCTGTCAATTGTGCAAGATGCGCCCATTTTTTTTCTTCACTGGCATGTTTGGCTGAAAAAATTCACATAAATCATTATTGGAGATCAATGAAATGCCATTGATGTTTGTTATGTGGAGCAAAAAATAAAGGAGTCCAAAAAGCAAAAATTTGCAGTAATATCTGGAACGTTTGTTTTGAGAAAGCCGTCCAACAATAGATGACCTTGCATTATCAATCATTAATGCCTTATTGAAGACTGCAAGCGTTTTATGGTATTGATGCCATTGATTATTATGGTGTTTTATGGATTTATGAGTTCAACTTCATGTAAAAACACAATTTTTTCAAGTCAAATCAAATTAATAAAGAGTTTTTTAATGAAATTCAATTAAATTTATAAAAAATTCTTGTAAAATAAATTTAAAATTTGCGCAAAATCGACAGATATAAAAAGAAAATGCACAATAATAGTAAAGTTATGCGCAGTTGTGAAACTACTATTATTAAAGAGTTTTTAGTTGAATGGAAATTGAATTAATTGTCAATATATTTATACTGGGGATATTAAGAAATATATTAATTGAATCAGCCATATTGGTATGTATTCTTTTAAATATTAAGAAACTGATTAAAATAATAATAATAAAAAAAAAAACTGATAAAATTTTAATGTTTAAAAATCAATAATCAAGTTTTTAATAACCGGATCTTTGATTAATAAGTTGGTGTAGATTTTTAAATTATTATTGGTTGTATCTAGTATGAATAAAATGGACATTGTTCAATTTAATAAAAAATTATTGCAGAGCCATTGCAGAGGAAGTTAAATGTAGTAAATATTTAACTCTGCGGAAGTGGTAGATATGGAAAGAATAGTGCACAATAGTAAGTAGTTATGCATTACTGAAACTAACTAAAATAAAGGCAATATATTTATGCTGGAAATAATTAAGAAATATATTAATTGAATCAACAATCAAACGTAAATAATATGTATGGCCCAAAATGAAATCGGTAAGTATCCTCAAAATATTAAAAACTGATTGAAATAAAAAAAGAAACTGATAAAATTTAAATATTAAAAAAACTAACAGGTTGGTGTGGGTTTTAATTTTTATTATTGGCTATATCTAATATGAAAAAAATGGATATCGTTCAATTTAATACGAAATGATTGTAGAGCCACATTGTAGAGGAAGTTAGCTGTGTAGTAAATTTTCATTCTGTGGAATTGACAGATATAAAAAAAAAAATGCATTATAATAAGTAATTATGTACCGTAGTGAAACTACTATTATTAAATAAATAAAGAGTTTTTTTTATTGAATGAAATTCAATTAATTGCCAATATATTTATAATAAGAAAATAATAATTAAGAAATATATTAATTGAATCAACACAGTAGTCAAAAGTAAAAAAAAAAAAATATAAGGCCTAAAATGAAATTGGTACATATCCTTTAAATATTAAAAAAATGATAAAATTTTAAACATTAAAAACTGATTATTGGTTGTATCTAGTATGAATAAAAATGGACCATTGCAATAATTTGTTATTAAACTGAACAGATCCCTTGCAGAAGAAGTTAGCTGTAATAAATTTTAAATTTATGGAATCAACAGATATAAAATAAAAATGCACAATATTAAGTAATTATTAAATAAAGAGATTGATAAGACCTTTTTAAAGGAGAGTAAAAAAGAGGAGATGGAAAAATATGACATGTTAGACCTGTCTAATACCATCATTTCTTTTTGTTTAGTGTCAATATTAGATTTCAAAAATAATAGAATATTTTTGAATTTTTCTAATTTTTTTTTTGATACCAAATTTACATAATTAGTTTCTTCAATTCATTTTAATTGTTTATTTATTTTGGTTAAGCCTTGTTCAAAACATTCCAATTGAAGCTCCTGAAATGATGCTTTTTGAATCTATGAGTATTTTATGTTGGATGAAAATGACTCATTGCTCTAAATAAGGAAGTTTGTTTAAACAATAATATGATAACCTATAAACAAACTTCCTCTATTTACAGCAATGAGTCATTATCCAAATAAAATACTTCAAAGATCCAAAAATCATTTCATGAATCTCCATTGGGATGCTTGAAGCGACCAGGCTACTTTTTAACAAAAAAATAAATAAACAATATCTTTTATAATAATAATAAAAATAATTCTATAAGTAGTCCTCTTATTTATAGTAATGAAATTCTTACTCAACATGTCATTGAATAAAATTTCATGAACTAATTGAGTTATTTGAACATGGCTTCCTTAACTAAAAATAAATAAAACAATAATATGATAACTCTATATTTATTTTTTAGTTAAGGAAGCCATGAAACAAAATAACTCAATTGAAGTTCGTGAAATAAAGCTTTTGTGTATTTTATGTTGAGTAAAGGGATTCATTACTATAAATAAGAAGTTCATTTATAGAATTATTTTATTATTGTTATATAAAGATATTGTTTATTTATTTATTTTTTGTTAAAGTAGCCTGATCAAAACATCCCAATTTAAGTTCATGAAATGATCCTTTTTGAATCTTTGAGTATTTTATGTTGCATGAAAGGGACTCATTGCTATAAATAAGGAAGTTAAGGAAAAAAAAATTGTAGTGGTGGGAATTATGACAGTTACTGTTTCTTACATTTAAAACAACATGAAATATTGGTGAAAAGTTTAAAGTATTCTACTCGTTTTATACATTTTTTAGATAGGGTGTTGATTCAAATTTAAATGTAATTTGAGATCAATTGATGTGAATCCAATTGAAAATATGTACACAGATATATGCATGCAGATATAAAAGCAGATACTTACATTATAGTTATAATCTTCGGTTAGACCACTTGCTGCCATATATGTGGAACCAATAGTTTTAATTTTGATGATATCCTTAAATCTTGGCTGCTCCAAGAGCTGAAAAATAATAAATAAAAGATGAGAGAAACAGGTGGCAGCATTGTATAATGTATTGTACAGTATTGATGTATTAACATTGCTGTTGTTTGTGTACAGGTGGCAACATTCTATGTTAAAAATAAAAATAATAATATTAATAAATTTTATATGAATATTTTTATAATGTTTTATTTCCTACATCAAATTGTGCATATCCGCCATAAGAACTCTAGCAGCCCAATAAAATTTATCCTTGATAAAGTTGTCAGAATTAAAAGTCATAAAATCAAAGTGCAGTGCATATTGTCAAATGTAAAAAGTCCATGGCTTCACCTGTCGAGCACAGACATCATTAGTAGCTACACCAATGCGATGCAAATGTTTATTAAGAAAACCATGTCCTGTCGAGAGTCGGAAATTTGCTGTAAAACTGCACGGGGCATTGGCACGGCTGAAGAAACACGTATATTCTACGTTTCATCAGTTAAAAGGAGTTTTTAAGTTTGTTATTTTTATAATGTAAAGCGAATAATGAGTTGTTAGAAATTTTAACATTTATGAATTCTCTCAATATAATTTTAAACAGACTTCTAAAAAAAAACAAATAATAATTAAGTTTTTAGATTTAGAGCATTTTAAAAATATACTTTATTTTTTTCATTCTTAAACGAAAATGTGTTTAGTTTGTAAAATGAAATATTAACATAAATTTTTAATATTTTACACGTACATTTATTTTATTACTATTACTTAATACTAAAAACCATTTTTATAATCAAATTTTTTTAAACAAGTATATTTTAAAAATTTTAGGTTTAGTATTTAAAGTATACAAAACGCATTATTATAATTTAAATTTAGATAAATTATTATTTTTTAAAATGTAAAAAAAAAAAAAAAAGATTAGCAATGAAAGTATCTGAAGTATTCTCTGCTATCTTCACATTTGAAATACTCACGGCGTCAAAACTGAGATGACTTCGTTAAGGAATCTTAGGCATTCCAAACCTTGATTGTTGACAGAGTCTTCTGTGTAGAAGTCCGAGAAGTTAGGCATAGCAGCAAACAAGACACCCACAGCTTCGTAGCTTTTGCTGTACAAAGTTCCTGCAATTAATGTTCCGGAATAAGTAAATGAACAACTTATTTAATAACCTACGTAACCATACTTCCTTCAACCCACTGACAAGAGCATCCCCTGTGGCATTAATGAGAAATGGTCAGTTGGCCTACAGACTCCTCACTCAGAGAGGAAGTATATTCTGTGCATCTTGCACCAGCCGAATGTCGGGTTTTTGGGCTTAAAAGTGAATCCTTCCTCGAGTCTATAATTGTATATCTTTAAATGTGTTAAATGTTATATGTGTGTGGTATTTGTGCGTGTGTCAATAAAGCTGTGTCTCAAGCATTTCAACAAGTATTCTCTCCCAGTTACAATTTGTTTTAATTTTTAAAAAATTCATATTCCACTTATTTTACTATCCAATCAGCTAATTAAAGACATTAAGAATTGGCTAAGCCTGCAGAATCTTTCTAGCGTGAGTCCCATAGGTATTGTATAACGATGCACAAAAAATTTCTACAAAACTGATTATTTTGTAAGAATAATGAAATCTAATTTCTTTTAATATACGATTGTCCAATTTTTATATAGTATGTTACCGCTAAAACTCGAAAGCCATTAATGTGCACATTAACTTATTTTTGCTTTGTTAAGGTGTGGAATCAAGAGTTTTCTCGGCATTTTTTACCCTCGGTAATGCACATTAATTCCATACCGTTCAAATTCAAAATTTGTTTCTCTCATTTCCTCCACTTTAAGTTTGATTTCGCCAGCGTCTTGTCATCACCAGTTATTTTTATCTGAATTCAGTGTCTGCAAAGAGATTTTTAACGAAAGTAGATGATGCCCTTGCTGTAGAAATATCTTTACGCTGTCAAACAGCAACAAAACAAACCCTTGGTAGTGTCTAGGTTTCAGAAAATGTGACTGCAAATCTAAATGTACCACAAATAGTGTGCTTGTCGCAAAATCCAATTGCTATGTAATTCAAAGTGTCACAATCTTTAGTTTGCAGTAATAAATATACATGATGTTATCATATATTTTGCAAATTTATTTTCATAATTGTAATAATATTTTAAAACCGTTTGATTCTTTGTGTAACATTTTTTAATTGATTGTATTAATTTGATTCTTTAGATATTGAAAATAAATAGCATTATGCTAATTTAAGCGTACAGAAATGCTGCCGTTGTTCCAACAAAGATCTGATTTTCAATTTTTAACGAGTACCTAGTAGGCAATTTGAGAAATGAAACAATTTTCGGCACATTTCGGTTAATCTGCACATTACCTAGATAATCTGTAGAACTAATTCTGAATTTTAACGGGAACATATACAACTTAATATTTTACGGTTGTTAATGTTGGGGTAAGAATGGTTCCTTTGCGTGTGCTAACATCGAAAATGCAAGTGCAAGAAGGTTAAAGGATGAAGGTCATGAATTTTAACAAGGATTTATTTATAAGTGGGAAGGTAGTGCTGAGTACCTCATCTTTCTTGCTCTGTCCCAGGAAGTGCTTGGCGACATGCGGGGGTAGGATGTTGTAGACCAGGGCCTCATTCTTGACTCGCATGTCGGCTACCATCTCTCTTTGTTCCTCCACCTCCTTTTGCCACAAGAACAGCCTCCTAGAAGTCACTTCCAGCTGAAACCGCACAAAAACTGAATAAAAATGAATGTTTTTCGTAAAAATTGTAGTGGACGTTTTTAAATGTGCTCGTTTAATGTTATTATTAAAAAACATAGATTTGGTTATCATTACATAATAACCCATTTTGGGATTCAATCCTTTTTGTAGATGCAAACATATTCTTCTTCATTGGCGCAATAGCCCCATGGAGGGCCAAGGCTGTCTACCTACTGGCAGATTTCTGTTCTAGACAGGAGATATATTTTTACGGATAAGGTTTTTCAGTCCTACGCCCAAACATCACATTAGACAGAGACCTACGGCTCAAAGTGGATTCCTAACCACTACAAGTATCTATGGCACCGAGTACCAGAGCGCTAGTCACTCGGCCATCAAGAATTTCTTGAAGTGAAATCCTAACATATTCCAAGCCCATGCTTGAATAGGCTAATAAGATATAACTGTGGCAACTCAAGGTATGGGTACTTGATAATCCCTATAAAAGGAAACCACAACGAATATCTTCCCTATCCTATGGGAAAATCAACAGATTAGAATTGAATTCGGTTCTATTTCCGGAAGGACTCGGTGATTTGTGTCTTAAGCATTTTTAATTATAATATTTGGATTACTACATTGGGGAAAATCTGGAATAATCCACTCCAAGTACTCCAATTATTGATGTGAAACTTTTGACCTGTCACACACCAATCGTTTCTCAACATAATAACATCAGTCACTAACTGAATGAAACTCATATTCATTCAACTACTGGTCAATCCAATGCTTTTTAAAAACATTACAATTATACATATACTCAGCAGAACACCAAAATATCGCCAACTTGCTGAATTTGGAGACTGTTAAGAGAGTTTCACTGTAATACGATATATATAATTTCTATAATGTGTTTTCATGCCAACTTTCAGGTTATTAAAGTTCTATATTTTTGGAACTATGTAGTTACAGAGGAATTCATTAAAAAAAATTGAAAACAAAAACATTTATTACTGAAGAAAAGTTCTTACCTGCCTGTTGATGAGGATGAGGCAAAGGGACACCACAATTACAATCACAGTTAAGGTTATGGAGTGACTCATATCATGATCGCTGAAAAAAATAAAAAGAATAATTTTTATTGAAAAAAATGTATTAATGGTTAGATACAGAAAAAAGCAGACAATTGAGGAATATTTTAAATAAATGCATTGAATATAAATACATAAGTGGCAATTTTTTCAATTTCATTAAAAAATTATTGCATTTTGTAGTCTTTATAAAAATGTAATGATTTTTTTTAATTGTTCTTAAAAGTTTGATGACATATTTATGTGTATTTCTGAAACGAGAACAATATTCTGGGGTAATAAAAATACTTTAAAATGAGCTACTAAAATACTACTACTATTTTAAATGGACTACTAAATAAAACTACTTTTTTTCCTGCATGTGTATATGATCAGAATTTTATATGGTCAGAGTTTCCTAAAGCAGTCAATTGACGCTATGACAGATATTAACTGTACATGTTAAAATTAAAAAAATCTCATTAATTATAACTCTCTTAATTTTTTTATATAAGGTAATAGTTAAAATAAATTCTTTAAGACTAATTATCATTTAACAGTAAGCAAAAAAAGTGAACAAAAATTTTAAAGCTTTTTTTAACGTGTCAACAACGATAAGATTTTTTTTTTTATAATCGGTGTCTATTTTCCATTAGAGGTATTTTCTTCAAAACACAAGATTAATTATTAATTAATACAGCTTTTTTATATTTTCAGATAATAAAAAAACCGAGAAAAAATGTTTAAAATACTGACGCCATACATTTTAATGCCCACGCACAAAAAGAAAATGCATCCTATAAGGATTCTACATAGCGTTAAGTAAATATGTACTAAAAGCGCTCATAATTTTCCTGTCTTTCACGGAAAAAAAAAAAGGAAATTAATGTAATTCTATTAAGCTGCATGTCTCAGTAATGAAATTTGCTCGGAGATGATAAAAGGAATAATTATTCTTGTGCGAGAGCGTATTTCTCTTCGTTTTTGCTCAGGGCTATGAGACGGTTGCGCTTCGTATTTTACGTTTTCGGAATGTTTATGCAGTGAGATGCTGTTTTAAAAAGGTTTTTGTAAGAGAACTAATTAGTGTGTCAATCTGGCACAAAAATCAATTCCTTTTGGTGATTTTATTGTTGTTATTGTCTTATTAGTATTTGATTGCCTAATGGACCGTTTTATTAAGTCGTAGGACGGACAAGTTTTATTTTCATCGGTTAAGATACTTTTTGGGCACAGCATTATTGTAAGACCAATTATTTTTTCAAAAACTCTTTATTCTTCCAACTTTATTTAATCGCTTTCAAAGTAATCCCCTCGGGACACAATGCACTTATGCCAACGTTTTTTACCAATCCTCAGCGCATGCTGAAAAGTTATGATGGTCGACCAGAGGGCTCTTCGTCTTCAACGCGTTCTCTGCATTCTTTGAGTTGTTTATACCACTTCTAAACATTTCCTTCCGATATAAGAATGCTCACGGAATGCCTTCTGCAACATTCTATACGTTTCCGCAAACAAAATTTAATGCAAGTTCTTTGCTCAAATAATTCAGATATTTCAAAAAACACCGGAATCAGTTTTAGCGTCTCACAAAGCCAAACGTAACTCAATCACTAGTGAATATTTTGACGTGAAATTTCCCACAGATGTCAAGGACAGTGCCAGCAACCTAAAAAAGAAAAAAAAAAATCTGAAATTCTATAAGCCCCGGAATTTTAAATTAAAAATGGGTCTTACTTTCTGGACACAGTAGTAAATCGGTCCATTAGACAATCAAACACTAATAAAGACAATAATAACAGAATAATCGCCAAAAGGAATTGATTTTTGGGTCAGATTGACACACACTAATTAGTTCTCTTACTGAAACATTTTTAAAGCAGGAACTCACTGCATAAACATTTCCGAAAACGTAAAGTACGAAGCACAACCATCTCATAGGCCTGAGCAAAAACGAAGAGAAATCGCTCGCGTACAAGAATAATTATTCATTTTATCATCGCCCAGCAAATTTCATTACGGAGACATGCAGCTTAATAGAATTACATTAATTTCCTTTTTTTCGCGAAAGACAGGAAAATTATGAGCGCTTTTGGTGCATATTTACTTAATGCTGTGTAGAATCCTTATAGCTTTATTTTTTGTGCGTGGGCATTAAAATTTATTACGCCAGTATCGTAAATTTTTTTTTTTCGATTTTTTATAGCAGGAAATATAAAAAGCTGTATTAAGTATTTTTTTTTCGTTCAGTTATGTAATAAAGCTGTATTAATTAATAATTAATCTTGTGTTTTAAAGAAAATACCTCTAATGGAAATAGACGTTGATTATAAAAAAAAATTATGGTTGATATGTTAAAAAAAAAGCTTTTAAAATGTTCCTTTTTTTTCATTTTTGTTTGCTTATTATTAAATGATAATTAGTCTTAAAGAATTTATTTTAACTATTACCTTACATAAAAAACTAAGAAAGTTATAATTAATGACTTTTTTTTTTTACAATTTTAACATGTACAGTCAGTATGTCTGTCAAATAACTGATATAGGAAAAAAAAAAGCGAAATTCCTTTATAAAGTAGTTTTGTTGCGTCAGAATTTTGTTCATGTTTCAGATACATCGTGCAAATGATGTTTATATCTTATGCGTTGAATTATAAATGATGATTATATATTAATCATCAGTAGGCGCAACAGCCCGTTGGTGAGCCAAGGCCGTCTGCCTACTGGCAGATTTCTAGACAGGAGATGTTTTACGGGGTAGGGTTGTCAGCACTACAATGCTCTACATCCATATTAGACCGGGACCTACGGCTTAAAGGGGATTCCGGACCACTACAGACGTCCATAGCACCGCCGAGAGTCGAGCCCGAAACATGTGGTACCGAGCGCCAGAGCGCTAGCTCATTAGGTCCCATTTTTCAATTTATAATATTGTATATGCGGCCTGAGGGGCCGAGTGACTAGTGCTCTGGCGCTCGTTGCCACAGGCTTCGGACTCCCGGCAGTGCTATGGACGTCAGTGGTTCTTTGCCGTAGGTCCCAGTATCATTTGACCGCAGAGCGTCACAGAGCTCACTTTGACTTCTCACCCACATCATTCCCAAACTGTAAAAGCTATAGGCATAGTGATGTGTAGTAGTAGTAGTAGCAGCAGCAGCATCTGTAGGTAGAAGTTTGACATGGCCCCGTGACGCTAAAGAAGGAGGGTAGTGCCTTCCGGTTGGACCTTTAGGGAAATATCCAGCATTTACGTATCGTATGGGAGAAAACCCGTAAAACTCCCACCAGGTAGTTCGACTCGCGAAGCAAGATGCTGAACATCCCAAACGCCATTGATGCTTCTTGTTTTTTAAAAACAGCGTCTACAAAACCGCCAGCGAATTGAACCTCCGCCCTAATGCTTACCAACGGCGCATGTTAATATTGAGCCACGAGTGTGGTGCTAATGGAAAGCAAAAACATTAAACATAATATAGCTTGACTATGATGTTCAATGATAATAAGACATTGAGTAGAGTACCATAGAATTTATCTTTGTTTAAGGTGGAACAACATAACTCTTTATTGTTATGGGGGCAGCTGTAATAGTAAAATGTTGGAAAATATTGATAAAAATCGATGATATTCAAAACATTGATATAATTAAAGCCCACTCTTTCAAAATGCCGTAAAAAAAAAAGAACCGTTTGTGACAACGAGTTCAAATTTGAACTGAAGATACTTGAAGGAGAAAAATTTACGACATCAAAAAAGTTCCACCGATTTTTCCCATCAATTTGGTATGACTTTGCTGTGGTGGATGGGCTTTCCACTAACAGTTTCACAACTGTTGAATGACTTGGAAGTCATTTTTTCGTCAAAAAACCGAAATAACCAAGCACATTCAAAACTACAGAGCTTTAATGTGCAATTCAAATTGCCATTTCGATTCAAAATTTCACGGGCAGGTGCATTTACTTTCTTTAGCTTACAGTGCCATCTATTAATACACTTTGGAACTAATTTGATGCCGTACCGTTACCCCAGTACAGTTCAAATTTGAACTCATTGTGAAGTGATTTACTGTTGAAAGCGAGACTTTAATTATAATCACCCTGTATAACAGATTAAATACGTTAATCGTGGCAAGCCGGAGTTTCACTTTTTTAATGCTAACTTTAACTTAGAGATACTAACAATTAAGCTAAAAGGCATTCATTAATTCATCATTCCGCAAAACGAATCAATTCTTTGACTGGAACTTCACTTTCTTTATGATACAACGCCGTACCATTTCAGCCGTGCTGTTCTTCAAGTATGTTCAGTTCAAATTTTAACTCATTGTGACGAGTGGCTCTTTTTTACAGCAGTTTTAATTATAATCCCCCTGAACATTCTTACGAAAACAAAACAAATAATTTGGACAAGACAAATCTCAACCTGGTTCTCAGTGTTAAGGTTCGTTCCCACCGAGGCGTGAGGCTTTAAGCGTGAAGCGCTAACCAATCACTAGCCTCACCACGTTCGCCTGAAACCGGTTTGAAATGCACCGTTGCGAGTTGACCAACTTTCAACTCGAAGCGGAACTTCGCTAGGCGTAATGCTATTTCTGACGTTTCGCTGTGAAGGGGTCGAAAATAGTTTCTTGCCTGCCGCGTGAATCTTCAACACTTCACGCCTCGATGGGAACGAGCCTTTAAAGGGATTAGATTTTTAAGGTTTACCTGATCCCGTAGGTGCGATCATCATAATAATCGAGGGAATCTTGCAGGAGGTTGAGGTTGATGAAGCCCTGGATGACAGCAATTACCAGGGTGAGGAAGAGCTTCACCAGGTGAGACAGGTGGGTGAGTACGGTGAGTCCGATGAGTTCCAGAACAGCGAAATACGTCAGGTATTGCGGGAAGTTGTGGGTCTGGGGGCTCGGGGATAGGTTGGAATCACCGTGGTCAAGTTGGAACCATTCACAGCCACAAGAGTTAAGCTTCTTGGCCACGTCCAAGTATTCTCATAGTCCTAAGTAATAAACATGATGGAAAATATTCCATTAAAATCATAATTCGAACGCATTTATTCAGAACAAGTCAGGAAAGAAAACATTTAATTTGTGATCCCACATTAGAACAAGTTTTGAACTTGTCTTGACTTGATCTGGGATTGTTCTGAGATCTAGAACTTGACTTGTTCTAGATCCCAACAAGCGAGAAAAAGAGAGCATTTAATTTGTGATCCCACATTAGGACAAATTAAGTTTCAACTTTTCTTACTTTCAAATAAAACCATTTATCGAAATCTTTACTAAAAATAAATGAATAGATTTAAAAAGAACTTTTGACTTAAAAGTAAAAAATCACAACAAGTCAGAAAAGAAGCATTTAAGCGTTTGCTGATCCCACATTTTTCACTAGGACAAATTAAGTTCTGAACTTGTCTTGACTTTTGATCTGGGATTGTTCTGAGATCTATGAACTTGACTTGTTCTAGATCCCAACAAGTGAGAAAGAGAGCATTTAATTTGTGATCCCACATTAGGGCAAATCAAGTTCTGAACTTGTCTTGACTTGATCTGGGATTGTTCTGAGATCTAAAGAACGTTGTGACTTGTTCTAGATTCCAACAAGTCAGAAAAGAGAGCATTTAATTTGTGATCCCACAGGTTAGGACAAATTAAGTCACACATATCAACTTTTCTTACTTTCTAAATAAAACCATTTTATCGAAATCTTTACTAAAAAAAATGATGGTGTGGGAGTTTTTGAATGGGATTGTACTTTATTTCTCTCTTTTTTTGTACAATTCATTTCTTGTCCACAAATTCTTTTAGGGGGAATAGATGAGATTTTTGTATTAAAAAATATACAAATTTCTTCTATATAGTTTCACATAACATTAAGAAAAAAATTATGATGATATGATTTGGATTTTATAATTAGAATGTTAAACACGTATGTTGTTGTTTCTTATTTCACTTAGTCGAACAGGAACATCTACACCAGTCCATGAATTCGTTACTAAAAAGGTAAAAAATGCAGCTTCTTTTTTATCCTTGACCTTGCGGCTCAAAAACATGGGGCACCCAAAAGAAGAAGTCTGATTTATCCCACCCGGTTATACCCCCGGCATTGGGTACCCATTTTAGTCGCCTTTTATGACTTGCATGGGTTACAGTGGGGTTATTCCAACCCGGACCCACAAGGGAATTAAACATGCATTCCTTACATGAAAGTAATATAACCTTAAACAGGTTAGAAATTATGTATAAATATTATTTACCATTCACCTGTAGTAAATAACAATTTAAATGAAATAAATTTTTTTTTTTGATGTAGGTTATCTTAAATGGTTTCAAAAACTCATCAATAAATCTTTCGTCATTTTTAAAGCAGAACTTCTAATGGATACCACCAGATAGAATAGACATCATGTTAGCACACGCTTCTAAATTTATCTTGTTACCTTCTTCTTAATATTAAAATTAAAAAGAAATTATACACGGATAGGAAATAATAACTCACCGTCGACAGAATATGCATGACACACCAAACAATGATCATGACTATAATGATAGTCAAGCGCACGCCAGGCTTTTCTATAAGGCTACGACCTATTCTTTTGAGGAAGGATGGACCTACCTGTGAAAAAAAAAATTAAGAACATATTTTAAATAAGATGAATTATTCCAAGAGCTTGAAAACGGGTTTTTTTTCAACTCCTACTATTAGTTTACACTCTCCCTATATACATCTTGTTCAAATTTTCAATCGTTCATAAAATACTTTTTATTCATCCACTCAAGTTCAAATACATTTTTTTTAATTAGCAGTGGATGGCACTTGATTTTAATACAGTTTTTTAAAATATTAATTCAGTAATTTAATTAATTAATTTTAGTTTTTTTTTAGATTTAATTTAAGTTGCATATATCTACCAATAGATGGCGCCACATAAAGTTAAAAAATGAATGAAAATTATTTATAAAGGACTTTCTGCAATAGAGTGAAAAAAAGTAGGAATTGACTTTAGATTTTTTATATTGTTATTAATAAAAAATAAATATTTTACGTTAACACAATAATAAATTAATTACATTGTTATCTATTACAGTCGAGAATGTTGCATATCTTTTTTTTGAATTTTCAATGGCAAGTTTTACAGGACAGCAGATATCATAAAAAAATACAAAAATTAAGGTAGAAACAAATGACATAATTTAATCCATCCACTTAAGTCTGACAATTCAGTAACGCTTCCATAAAGAAACAGAAGGCAGTGCAGAACAGGAAGCAAGATGAGGCATATCTATTTCTTCCTGGTTATCACACGTGAAACATATAGGGTCAGGAGTCAGTTTAATTTTGTGAACGTGCTTGCGGAAACAATCGCGACCACTGAAAAGCCGTAGCAACGCCACCGATTTTTCTCTAGGCCATTCAGGGATATCATGAATAGGATCGTATCAGGGCTTGTGGCTGTCTCTAGCGGCAACATCCTCAAAGAAGGATCACCTAAGAGTCTGTTGAATGTTACGAACCTAGTCATAATTATTTAAAAATATAGAACTAAGATTTATACGTGTATATTTGTAATTTAAAAGCTATATTAATGAACAAGAACCATTCCATGTAAAATGACAATTTTCAAAGTTTTGTCATGTTATATTTCTTAGAATAATCTCTCTGTAAATTTAGTTCACGTTTATATAGTTTGTTTTTGATACATATTTGTAGCTTTTAAGAAGATTATGAAACTTTAGTATTTTTGTACGAGTTGTGCCATTTTTTGGTCACCCTTTTTTTTATGTACTATTGTGCCGCATTCGCAACTTTAGATTGTAGGATATTCGCCTTTCAGATTGTATGATGTTTTTGTTTGTTTGGAATACAGCAAAATATATTTTTAATTTTTGCTTTATAATATTATTTCTGATATGTATCAAGATTATACATAATGTTTTTCTGTATTCTTCATTTATTGTCCCTTACAAAAACATTCATTTTATTTACCTATATTTATTATTTGAAATGCGCTAATATTTATATAATATAATTAAAAAAACAAATATAATTAATTAAAAATAATAATGTTGACAATAACAGTAAAATTAAATAATGTAAATTAATAAAATAGAATGCAATACACTATAATATAATTGAAAAGACAATCACATACACACATACTGGAAATATGTAAAAAAATTAAAGGTAAAGTAGTTACGAGTGTGCTTGATAATATAGATTTAAAATTATATGCTTAATATACGATTTAAAACTATGAAATAGTGTGAACTCATGTCACTTTAAACATGCCACTCGTCATGTTTAAACATATTTGTTGTAATAAGCATATTTAAATATAAATTAAATGAAATCTTTTCAATGTGTATTTTCTTTAAGATAACGGTAATCTCAAAATAGCGGTAAGCCTCAATTTTCTAATTTTAGAATGATAATTTTTGAAACTTCAACATCAATGGATTACATTAGCTTGATGTATTTACATAACTGCCCAAAGCAATCATTTGACATAGAATAACGCAATTATTGACACCTCTTCTACATCAGAATTAATGTATTATGTAGACAGTTGGTCCAAACATCACTGGAATGTGATTCCTTGCCTTCAGGATATTTGCAAATAGTTCATTGTATTACTGAGGACATTTCCCTATCGGTCCAAATATGTCGGCAACAAACGCTATACGGCACAATAGATTAATTTGTCGACTCCTTTATTGGTATAGAATAGAAATCGATGTTCATCAATGATATATTAAAGACTTTAGAAGTGAATTTTTGCACATATAAAAAGTGTCATATAAATATGTGTTTCCCATTAATTTCAAAACCAAAACGTGTTTTTAAAATGAGGGATATAGCAGCCTAATTTATGTAAGACATGCATTTCATAAAGAGGGGATGAACTGCGAGACACAGAATTCCATAAAGAGGAGATGAATTTCTGTGAGACACTTCCATAAAGAGGAAATGAATTTCTATGAGACATGCATTCTATAAAGAGGGGATGAACTGCAGGATATGTATTCCATAAACAGAGTATGAATTTTTGTGTGACATGCATTTCATAAAGATGGGATGAATTGCGCGATGAATTTATGTTTCCAAAAGAAGGGGATGAATTTTTGACACAAATGCATTTTCATGACACATGCATTCCATAAAATAAATTTTCATGGGACATTATGCATTCCATAAAGATGAATATTCCACAAAAAGAGGGATAAATTTATGCAAGACATGTATTCCATAAAGAGAGGATAAATGTCATTTATTCCATAAAGATGGGATGACAATTCCATGAGACATGAATTACTGTCATTTATTCCATAAAAAAGAGGAGATGAATTTCTGTGAGACATATATTCTATGAATGGGTATGAATTTCTGTGAGACATGTATTCCATAAAGAGAGGATAAATTTTGTCATTTATTCCATAAGGATGGGGTGAATTATGAAACATATTCTATAAAGAAGGAGATGAATTACGTATTCCAGAAAACAGATGAATTCTGTGAGACATAATTCTATGAATGGGTATGAATTTCTGTGAGACATGTATTCCATAAAGACGAGATGAATTTCAGTGAGACATATATTCTATGAATGGGTATGCATTTCTGTGAGACATGTATTCCATAAAGAGAGGATAAATTTCTGTCATTTATTCCATAAAGATGGGGTGAATTATGAGACATATTCCATAAAGAAGAAATGAATTACTGGGAGACACGTATTCCATAAAGAGGAGATGAATATTTCAGTGAGACATATATTCTATGAATGGGTATGAATTTCTGTGAGACACGTATTCCATAAAGAGGAGATGAATTTCAGTGAGACATATATTCTATGAATGGGAATGAATTTCTGTGAGACAAGTATTCCAAAAGAAAGGGTGAAGTTATATACCATAAAGATGCCATGAATTTCCGTGGGTAATCTGATGTTAATTGATGACGCATGAGTGAATGCTATCTGTTATTTCGAAAGGACACGAACTTACTTCTAGACCGGCGGGGCAGATGAAGATGATGGCGATGAGAGCCAGCAACAAAGATCCTGAGGGAAGACAAATTATTGCAAAGACGCTCCTAAGGAGACAAAAGAAGATTTAAAAATTCAAATAAAAACCAATACATAAAGTAAAAATAATTACTTAAAACCAATACAACAACCAACAGTGCAATACAAAAATCTTTATATATTAAAAGGGATATTAATTAAAATTTTAAATTAGTATATTTATGATGTAAATAAAATTTCAAGAATATACTATTGAAGGTAATTCAGATCCAGCATTATAAAGTCAAAAAATATATACATAATGTTGAAATCCAATTTGGTACTTACGTATTAACGGTACCTTGGCGACAGACTTGGCGGTTTTAAGTGTCGCCAATCTTTATTATTTGGAATAAAAATATTTTGAAAGCGTTTTGATTTTAAATGAAGTGTTTCATATATATTTTTATTATTTGGAACAAAAATTTTAAGTGTAGATTGGCGCCAAATCTGTAGTTGCGGTTGGCGCGTTTGCTCTTTATTGGCACAACTGTCGCCAAGGTACCGCTAATACGGAAGTACCTCCAATTTTTACTAATATTGAATCTAACGAGATAAACTTAAGAAATTTAAATTATAATATGATATAGAAATATTTAGTAACAACCTTGGCAGAAATTTATAGGTATTGAACTGTTATAAATAAGAGAATAAAGCAATAAAACAATATACTTGTAGTATACAGTAATATTAAAGAATAAAGATGTTTTACTAATAATTTATGATGATATGATGTTTTATTAATATATATTGATTAAATCTAAATGCCTAATTTAGTTGGAAGGAATTAAAAATAGCGACTTTGAATAAACACAAAGAAAAATATTAAAAACTACAGACATATTTTATCAAATTTATTAGACAAAAATTAGTTATTTTTTTAAAGAAATAACTGAATGGCAAAAAAATTTTTTCTACTAATGTCTTTAATTTAAAAACTGTCAAGCATGTTAAGCAATCAGAATCGAAAAAAATCAAGAACTGATAAATTGTAGAAGCTCCTGAAATTTTTTTCTCCTATTAATAAAGTAAAGATGCTTTTTCAGAAATGATTTTCTAAAAAAAATTTACGAAAGTTTATCTTTACTATTAGTTCAGCAATGGTATACCTTTAAAAATATTTTTACCTTTAAATGTTTTCAAATATTTTTTTTCTTTCAAATCAAATAAAAATTTTTATAGTTCACAAATTTTCTTCAGAAATAATTAATTTCCAATCCCTCCTCAGCAGCAATCTTCAAAAATAAAAAAAAAATAAAAAATGTCGAATTCCAAACGATTTTCTTTTTCTCGAAAAATCTCATTTTCACTTTGAAATAAAATTATCTTTACTTTTACCAGACGATCTTTTAAAAACAGTTTTACATTATTTAATTATATTAGAAGCTCTTGAAAAATTAAAAAATATTGATAAATTTAAATTAAATTTCTTGATAAATATTATGTATAAGAAGCTAGTGAAAGAAATTAAAAATATTATAGATAAAACAACTCATGAAAAATATTTAAATAAACTAATAAGAATAGCCAATGAAAGAAATTTAAATAAACTAATGAGAATAGTCGTGAAAGATATTTAAATAAATAAGAATAGCTCGTGATAGATAATAAAATAAACCAATAAGAATGGCTCTTGAACGAAATTAAAAATATTTATAAAAGAAAAAGCTAGTGAAAGATATTTAAATAAACTAATAAGAATAGCTCTTAAAATTTTTTTAAATAAACCAATAAGAATGACCCCTGAAAGAAATTTAAAATAAACCAATAAGAATGGCCCCTGAAAGAAATTTAAAATAAACCAATAAGAATGGCCCATGAAAAAAATATAAAATAAACCAATAAGAATGGTCCCTGAAAGAAATTTAAATATACCAATAAGAATGGCCCATGAAAAAAATTTAAAATAAACCAATAAGAATGGCCCATGAAAAAAAAATTTAAAATAAACCAATAAGAATGGCCCCTGAAAAAATTTAAAATAAACCAATAAGAATGGCCCCTGAAAGAAATTTAAAATAAACCAATAAGAATGGCCCATGAAAAAAATTTAAAATAAACCAATAAGAATGGCCCCTGAAAGAAATTTAAATAACCAATAAGAATGGCCCATGAAAAAATTTAAAATAAACCAATAAGAATGGCCCTGAAAAAAATTTAAAATAAACCAATAAGAATGGCCCCTGAAAGAAATTTAAAATAAACCAATAAGAATAGCTCGTGTAAGAAATTTAAATAAACCAACAGCTTGTGAAAAGAAATAAAAAAATAACCAATAAGAAACGTTGAAAGTTGTCCGAGTTACGATAAACTCGTTTCTCAAAAGGTACCATTACACAAAAAATATTTCAAAGACAATAATATAGGTTAGATAATATATTAAAAATGCTCCTAATAATACATAAAAATAAAAAAATCATTTTCTTACAAAAATCCGATACCTAAATTTGTACTCACCCCGACATGACCAAGAAATAGGCGGCGGTGCAAAAAAGGAGATAACAGGTAGCCCCGAAATGGAGACGAGGCTGACGGTGTCTTTGATCTTCCTGAACTCGGTTTCCAATTTGGGGTCTTTGAAGAACAGCGTCAGGGGATTGGCCTGCTGCCTGATGTGCCTGAAAAAGGAGAAAGAGTTAAGCACCTTCTTCTTCTTTGGAGAAGTCAAATAAATGCAATCCAAGTTCTCCAAGTCAAATAGAGTCATGCCTCGAGACCGGGCCATGTTGACTCTGGCGGGAAGCAAAATTAAATTTGTGTGCTCAGCGCTTCTCATTAAAAGCGCATTTAGACTCAAATCTTTCTCCCGTTTATGCTTATTTCTGGGGAAAGAAGGAAGGATTTTTCAATTTTCTAGTTCCAGCAATTTTTCCGATGGATGTGAACTTTTAAATTGAGATTTTTGGATTGAAGAGTATTGGGAAAAATTTTATTCCAAGTTCTCAAATTTATTAGGATTGCATGTAATAATTCGTGTGTAGTTTTATAGATTAAATCCTCGCTTAAAAATGCAAAGATGATTATGTTAGCAAAGAATTCCGATTAAAAAATTATATGTTTTCTTTACGCCTACGAATACAATTATTTATATGGAATTCTTTACTTATATACAAAAAGAAAACACAGAATTATACGTAAAGAATTCAATTAAAAAAATAGTGTATTCGTAGGCGTACCGAAAATATAATTCTGTATTTTCTTTTTGTATATAAATTTCCTTATTTTATATTTAAATTAAAGAAATAATGATTTTATTAAGATTGATTTTACTCTGTTTACTAAGATAAGATTGTGCGTAGTTATGATCTCTAGCCTTGTTTTGATCAGAAAACTTGGTACTTACGTATTAACGGTATCTTGGCGGTTTTTAAGTGTCGCCAATCTTTATTATATTTAATAAAAATATTTTGAAAGCGTTTTGATTTTAAATGAAGTGTTTCACATACATTTTATTATTTGGAACAAAAATTTTAAGTGTAGATTGGCGCCAAATCTGTAGCTGCGGTTGGCGCGTGTGCTCTTTATTGGCGCAACTGTCGTCAAGGTACCTTTAATACGTAAGTACCGAAAACTTTAATTACTTTTTATAATGAATCACAATCATTGTTAATCCATTTTAATACAATTGGAAGATTTAAAAGTAAAAACTTAAATTTAAAAATTTGTAATTTTTAAAGATATTTGATTAACCTTGCTTTACCACGAAAATTTCATACTTATATGCTTCTTTAATGAATTTGGGCTTTAATAAACCAAAGCTTTAATTTGAGCTTTGATGAATGAATTAAATAATTAATGAATTTGGTCTTTAATAAGCTCAAAGCTTCATTTTTTGAAACTGGACTTATTAATTCTTCAATGAATCTGGACTTATTACTTCTTCATAATAAGAATTTGTAGGAACATATTTATAAGAATACAAGCATATATCTTTCAAGTAAACAAAAATATGCCGTAAGAATATGTAATCAACAAATTTGGAATTATAACTTCTTCATAATAAGAATATGTAAGACCATATTGATAAGAATACAACAATATTTCATTCAAATAAACAAGAATATGCCGTAAGAATATATAAACAACAAGTTTTTTTAATGAGTGCGTGAAATATGAGTGTGATGATTGTTTTTTAACCCATCTAGGATTAAACACTTTTCTATTTGAAGGAAATGAAAAAAAACTAAATAAATAATAATAAAATAATTTTTCCACATAAGAGTCCATTTAAAAAAAATGTGAGACTGAATATATATATGTATATATATTCACGCGATTTACAAAATATTGAATATTGAATAAACACAAAAGTTAGTCCAATATGATTACTTATCTAATACATGAATCTTTTAAAAATAACGTTATGTTAAGGGCACACTACATTTTCTAGATATAGTATAAAAACATCAGTTCAAAAAACTTTTTCGACATATATAAGAATATATGCTGAAAAAAATATATAAGACTAACTCAAAAGAATAAGAATATATAACTCAAAAGTAAAGAAAAATCTGCAAACATTTTTTAAACAGAACAATCAATCGTAATAAAAAAAAATTATCACGCGACACCAAATATATTTTTCTCGTGGTGAACCTTCCCTTATACTTTAGAGTAAAAATTTAAAAAATTATCACGGAAAATATAATATTTACTTTGCGTTTTCGTGAATTTTGGATGGGTTAAAATGCCGAATATTCCAAGAAATTTTATTGTTACAGTAAGATGCAATAAGATTTATTTTAGAACGAGCAACATACCCCTTCTTCTCTCTTCCAAGAAGTTCTTCATGGAGACGAGCTTTATAGTCTTCTTCGAAAGTTTTATCTCCATTTCCTGTAAGTCTCGAAAGTTCATCCTAATAATAATAATAATAATAAAAATATATTTTCACATAAAAATATAAAAATTATTCTCATGCGCGAATATGATGATGTGCTAAATTGTTGATATTGCCAAAAAATGTGAAGTTACCACATGAAATGTGTGGAGAAATTAGTATTTCGGAACTTTAAAATCCTGAAATGATAAAAAAAACTACGACTATTTGCCATGTGTTCTCATTTCTGGTATGTGTGTGTTCACATGTGTTCTCATTTTTGGTTGTGCTTTCACATGTGTTCTCATTTCTGGTGTGTGTGTGTTCATGTGTTCTCATTTCTGTGTGTGTGTGTTCATGTGTTCTCATTTCTGAATGTAGCGATTCGAATATTTGCCATCTAGCCTGCGCGGATTACCATTGGGACACGAAGTGGACATTGTAAATATTCTTATTTTTTGCAAGCTATAGTTAAGTTGTAATAAAAAATATTATTAAGCAGTGCTAATTTTTTATTTCTATGATTTATTACTGATTCAAATTATTGTCCTGATATATAATAGAGAAAATAACTATTATTCTAACTAATAAATGTTAATGTGAAAATAACTATTAATTAAAAAATAACTATAAATGAAAATAACTATTAATTAGACATACAAAAGATACCAAATAGTTTTGAAGCTGTAACAAGAAAACTTTACGAAGATACAATATCAAAGCAATGGAGAACAATACGTTAATAAGATACCATAAAACATTCCAAAATCGAAGTATTTATAAAATATTCATGCCAATAAAAAGAAAATAAATTAACATTTTTAACGACATTCAAATCCAAAACATCATTTAGGGTTCGCTTCTATTCATACTCGTTAGCAAAGTACGAAAAATAAGAAATAATTCCATAATGGAACAAATTAACTAACAACAACTGACACCAAACATTTGCTTATTATGCAATCTATAACTCACTCTCTGTTATTATAATTACCGCTAAAGGCAGTGGCCATTTACCACATCCAATCCAACACTGCAAAACCAGAAACCTAAGTATGCGTATTAATTTGATTGGCGGGCTTATTTAACAGTGTGCAGACAAACGTGCAAATCTTTGCTTTGCTGACAATCCAATCAATTAGAGGATCTCATCCAATCAGCTGATGTATTTTCTGTGTCGTCTAATTGAGTCATGATTCGTTTCGTCAAACGGAGCATCCAATTACCGACCTTATTTTGTGAATAGAGTTTGAATATGTTTTTCATTGTGCAATATGAATTATTTATGAAGAAGAACTTTACTAAGTATATCATGTGAAACAAAAAAATAGAATAGAATGTGATTATACATGATAAAAAAGAACTTTGCATGTATTTATTTTTTTTGTCAAAGTATTAAGTTTGTTTTGAAATAATACATAATAAGTTTTTGTTTTGAAAGTACATAATAAAGTTGGAAAGAAAACTTATATCTTGTTGGAATGCCTTTCCAAAAGTCGAGTAGAATTTACTTTTATTCATAAAAACAACAATGAATGTTTTGATAATTAATTAATAAATTGTACATTAAATAAGATTTTTATTAAATGATAATTTGATAATTAATTATTGAAATCTTATTTATAAACAATTTATTAAGATTTAGACAAGATTAACGAAAATAGACTATGTAACATGAAAATAGATTATTCATATATTCCAAAGATAGCAAATAATTTTGAAGCTGTAACATGAAAATAGTTTTTCATACATACAAAAGATACCAAATAGTATGACAGTTCTAACAAGAACCAAATAGCATACATACCAAATAGCTATAACAAGAAAACTTTAAGAAATAACAATATCAAAGCAATGGAGAATAATACGTTAATAAGATATCATAAAATATTCCAAAATCGAATTATTCATAAAAATATTCAATAAAAAGAAAATAAATTACATTTTTAACGATATTCAAATCCGAACATTATTTAAGGGTTCGCTTCTATTAAAACGTGTTAGCAAAGTACGACAAAAATAATTCCAACGAAACACTAATGGAACAAATTCACTAACAACAACTGACACCAAACATTTGCTTATTATGCAATCGGTAACTCACTCTCTGTTATTATAATTACCGCCAAAGGCTGTGGCCATTTACCGCATCCAATCTAACACTGCAAAACCAGAAACCTAAGTATGCGAATTAATTTGATTGGCGGGCTTATTTAACAGTGTGCAGACAACGTGCCAATCTTTGCTTTGCTGACAATCCAATCAATTAGAGGATCTCATCCAATCAGCTGATGTATTTTTTTCGTCTAATTGAGTCATGATTCGTTTCGTCAAATGGAACATCCAATTACAGAGCTTATTTTGTGAACAGAGTTTGAATATGTTTTTCATTGAATAATATGAATTATTTATGAAGATGAACTTTATTAAATACATTATGTGAAACAAAAATAGAATACAATGTGATTATAGATAAAAAGAACTTTGCATGTATTTATTTTTGTCTATGTAACAAGAAGATAATACATAATAAGTTTGTTTTAAAGTACTAAAACAAATATTTTGAATGGAATGTTTTTGAATTATATTGTTTATTAGAAAATAATACATAATAAAGTCTTGGTAAGTAGTAAAACTTATATCTTGTTGAAATGCCTTTTCAAAAATCGAGTAGAATTAACTTTTATTCATAAAAACAACAATGAATGTTTTGATAATCAATTATTAAATTATAATTTAAATAACAATGTTATTAAATGATAATTTGATAATTAATTATTAAATTGTACTTATTAAATAAAGATTGTTATTAAATGATAATTAATCATTGAATTCTTATATAAATTATTAAATAACAAATAGAAAACAGACTATATAACATGAAAATAGACTATTCATATATACAAAATATACCAAATATTTTGAAGCTGTAACATGAAAATAGTTTATTCATATATACAAAAGATACCAAATAGATTTGAAGTTGAAACATGAAAATAGATTATTCATATATACAAAAGATACCAAATAGTTTTGAAGCTGAAACATGAAAATAGAATATTCTTATATACAAAAGATACCAAATAGTTTAGAAGGTGTAACATGAAAATACGAAGGAACAGCATCAAAGAATTGAGAATAATATGTTATGATACCATAAAGCATTCCAAAATAGAAGTATTCATAAAATATTCAATAGAAAGATTCAATAGAACATTTTAACGATATTCAAATCCAAACATCATTTAGGGTTCGCTTATATTAAAACTTGTTAGAAAAGTACGACAAAAATATTCTGTAATGAAACACACTAATAGAATAAATTCACTAACAGCAACTGACACCAAACATTTGCTTATTATTAACTAACAGAGAGTGCTCTGTTATTATAATTACCGCTAAAAGCAGTGCCATTTACCACATCCAATCCAACACTGCAAAACCAGAAACCTAAGTATGCGTATTGATTTGATTGGCGGGCTTATTTAACAGTGTGCAGTCAACGTGCCAATCTTTGCTTCGCTGACAATCCAATCAATTAGAGGATCTCATCCAATCAGCTGATGTATTTTCTGTGTCTTCTAATTGAGTTATGATTCGTTTCGTCAAACAGAACATCCAATTACGAGCTTATTTTGTGAATAGAGTTTGAATATGTTTTTCATTGGATAATATGAATTATTTATGAAGAAGAACTTTTATTAAATACACCAAGTTAAACAAAAATGAATAGAATCTGGATATGGATAAAAGAATATTATATGTTTTTAATTTTTGTCTATGTATTAGAAGTTAATACATAATAAATTTGTCTTGAAAGTACTGAACCATATATTTTGTTGGAATTGCATTTGTTTATTAGAAAATAATACATAATAAATTTTTCATGAAAGTACTAAAGCACTTAATTAGTTGGAATGTTTTTCCAAAAGTCGAGTAGAAGTTACTTTCATTCATAAAACAACAATGAACGTTTTGCTAATTAATTATTAAAATGTACATTAAATAAGATAATTATTAAATTGTTTATTACATAAGATGATTATTAAAAGATAATTTGATAATTATTAAATTGTTTACTTGAAAAGATGATTATTAAATAATAATTTGATAATTTAAAAATCATTAATTTTTTATAAAGGTAAAAATAAAATTTTATAAAATAATATTTATATATTTTTATAATTTTTTTAATAAAATTTTTATAGTTAATAAATTTTTTAAAATTATAAATTGGTATGATAAAATTCAATTTTAAAATAGTTTTATTTTTATGTTTAAATAATTGGTGGGTTTTTTTTTTTTTTTTGTTGTGAAATATATCGTTATTATTTATGTAAAAAAATCAGTAAAAAAATAAAAGTGTAAATCAAAATAAAAGTAAGTAAATCAATAATTGAAATGTAAGTAAATAATAGCAAAAAAATCAGAATGATAAAATTCAATTTTAAAATAGCTTTATCTTTATTTTAAAATAATGTAAAAGATATCGTTATTATTTACATAAAAATTAGTGTAATAAAAAATAAATATAGTAAATCAATAATAGTAAGTAAATAATACATAATAAAAAATAATAGTAAGTAAATAACAGTAAAAAAAATCAGCATTCAATTTTAAAATAGCTTTATATATATTTTTAAATAATTGATTTTTTTTGTTTTAAACCATATCGTTATTATTTGCATAAAAAAATTTTTAAATATACAGAATTCACAAATAGAATTTATAATATTGATTATATTAAATCATAAATTATAATTTGTTTTTATAAGAAAATAACAAATAAAATAAATAATAAACTAATCAAATTTTCAAGTGTTGTAAAAGTAATATCTCTAGCTCAAAGAAAAAAAAAAAAATTCTAATATGAAATGCACTTAAATATATCTTTATCAAGAAACATTCAAAACGAAACTGCAATGAACACGAACAAACACCAAACGAATTTTTTTGCACTCAATAAAATGATTATATTAAAAAAATAAATCAGATAAGAAGCAAATATTAAAATCTAAAGTAATAATTAAAATTAAATTTGTTCTAAAAACGTGTAAACATTTTGCATAATAATTAAACTAAACTAAAACAGTATTTTAACTTCTTCATAAAAATCCTATATTTATCTTTTTGCGGCTTGCTTTATCCTAGAACCAACATTTACTTTACTTCCTATTTTCTATCTTTTATAGACATAGGTAATGCTTCGTTGCCAAAGATGATTGATAACTTCCATCTAGTGCTTACAAAGAATTCACGGTAAATGGACATTAACATCAGCAACGGAAACCTCTCAACTCGACTGTTTCTTGTTTGGATATCTGCCATCTTTTAGCCATCTATTTTTTGCTACATATAAATAGCCACTCTTTCGCGGTTCATTTATTATAAGATTTAGGAGCCTACACTTGCATCAGATGGTAAATAAAATATAAAATAGATTTTCATTATTGATCTTCATTTTCGTTTTTATTAAGATAGAATGTTTTTCCCAGAATAAGAACAAACAGCTCTGTAGAAAGTTAATATCAAGAAAAATATTGGTAATCGATATAATAAATGGACTTGATAACTCTTAAAGGTCATAGTATACTTAGAATGACCTTTAAGAGTTATTAAGTCCATTTTGTCCACACATGGTACAGATGACCTACTCAACTAGCCAGTACTTTACTGTGCTTGAATGTGATTGTTAGTGTTAATTGTTAATGTGGTTGTTAATGGTTGAAAGTGGTTGTGGTTGAATGAATGTGGTTGTTAATGTACGTGAAAACACTTTTTGGCAACATTTTCAAATGATAAACACAACAGATATCTAATACAGAAAATGGCACATTTACAAACATTGTTTAAAAAATTTGTTAAAACATTTGAAACATTTAAACACAACGTTTTGAAACATTACATAAACACCATGTTTTATAAAGTAATTTAACTTTTAAATAAGAATAACCTTAGACTAAATGAATAATAATAAACAATTTGTTAAAATAATAAATTGTTCATTATTATTCATTTAGTTACTTAAATAATTTGAACAATTTGCAATTAATAATAAACAGTTTATTTGGAAAGCTTGCTGTCTGGAACAGTGAATTATCTATACTGATAAAATTTAATTTCTTAAACTCGCAAAGATTTAATATTACAGTTAATCCAACAATTCTTACACAATTCTAAAAAAAAATAAAAATGATTATTTTATCACTCATTAATCATAAACGATTTATACAATTTTTCTACAACAAACTGCAAAAATGACAATTATTTATATTCTTATTAAACTAAGAACACACTGAATTTTGAAACACAAGTATTTAGATACATAATAAGAATATTGGTACGTTTTTGAAGAAGAAGCATTTTGTTAAAAAAGAACATATACATAAAAATATCAATGTTAGAACCACCGACACCAGTATTGATTCCCCAAAAGAGTTTGATAAAATTTGTTAGTTCAATTGGATAGATTCAATATAAAAGATTTAGCCACCACCGAAAATATATTCATTATTTTGTTGTATTTTTACCTGATCTTCTGAATCTGAATTGTCATTATCCTGTAAATTAAAAATACCTTTTCATTAAACTCACTGTATAGCAATATTGTAAAAATAATTCATAATCTAAAATTTTCGCTATTATGTATAATTATTTTATTAACTTATAATAAATATTTTCCAGAAAACGCAATGAGAAGTTCATAATAACTACAAATTTGGACGCGTGACCTAGATAAAATCTATGGTCAGATGAGGCACACTTTTCTTTAGATGAAGCTTTGAATAATCAAAATTGCCGCATACTGGATGCTTCATATCGTAATGTCTAGCACCAACAACCTCTGTATTCTGATTACGTGACTGCATGGTCCGGATTTATTGCTGATTTTATCCTCGGGTCGTTTTTCTTTGAAACTCCTACTCCTGAAGGTCCTAAAACTTTCTTTTGTTCTAAAACGCGGTACATTGAACTCCTTCGACAGCAGGCCTGCCTTACAGGAACGGTAATGTTTGCAGACCACTGTCTTCATGCAAGATGGAGAAACTATCCACATTGGCACCAAATCAAATAACTGCTTTGTACTATTTTTGGTGTGAATCGTGTAATATGCAGAGCTCTTCCGGATACCTGGCCTCCTCGTTCACCCAACTTAAATTCTTGCGATTTCTAGTTGTAGGGATTCATAAAAGACCGTTTTTATGGAGGATTAATTAGGACTTTACCTGAATTAAAATCTAACATTACACTCCATGTTGCTGAAATCCATCGAGAGGTTCTTCGCTCTACCATTGAACACGTTATAATGCGCTTTCAACACGTAATTCACGTCGATGGAGCACATGTTAGGCACATTCTGTACTTGAATAAATTTTAATGGTTCTGACAGATTTTTTTGTCCTTCTTGAGGCTCCACAATCCTCCCTGGTGGCAAAAATTTGAATTTTTTTTTATTGCAGAGACTGTTCCATGTGGTTCATATTTATGTATATACTAAATTTAATCAAAATCCAATCGGCAGAACGGGTTCTAGAGTGATCTGAATAGGGTCACTTTAATTATAACCATTCTGTATGTAAAAATAATTATTTATACCCCCGGTTTGTATGCAATATCACTAAATTTATTGTCAATTTGAGATTAAAATTACAATTTACAGTAATTTATTTATTTTGTTAATCTTAATGTATGTTCTCGAAATCATTTTTACTCTTTCTTTTTCATAAAACTGTCTCTCTTTCTCTCTAACTCTATTTTAATCAAAAATTTCTCAAATTCATAAAAAATTAAATACAATGTTGGTTTAATTAATAGTAATTATAAAGATCTATCTGCATTCAATTATTTTGAAAGTATCTCTACTTGGAAAATTGAAATCATAATAAATATATAACGAGACGATTATTAATTCGACATAAAACTGCGTGCCACTAGTTGTTTACAATCAGCACGTGTTAAAATTATGAATGAATCCATATGACAGTGATAATGGAAGATTATAACATAAAACATTTCATTATAATAATGATGTTTAAATAATTAAATCAAACTTACATCTTTTCCGCTTTTACCATTTTGTTCGGTCTTTTCATCGAGAGTTCCCATTGGATACTGAAAGAGGACATGATTTGATTGGTGAGCATTTCAGTTTTAAAGAAAATTATTATTTATTTTGCTTAAATGACAACATTAATTAAAAGTACTGAAAATATTATTAAATATAAATTAAAATGATTATCTCATTTAGATTTATTTCTCTCTAAAAAATATATTAAAAAAAAAAAAATTATATATATATCAACTCATGTCCATAAATTAAGGATAATTCAGAATCACACAGAAATTGAACTCTAAAATAAAAATTTCACCTGTAGAATTATCACACACATCTTGAAGAAGAATTTGCAAATTACAGGAAACCACCAGATGGCGCGAATAGTACGTCACAATGACGAGTGTAAGAGAGGGGTATATAAGGAATGGTGGCAAAGAAGTAAAATTCTTCACAAGCGCTTTAAAAGCCTTTCAGTACAATAACCGCATAGTTACGGCACAAAGGAAGCATTTGGATGATTTTTACGTAGTAGAATTATCGGATGACTGGAATGTGGATGTACCCAGCTGGAAGTATCCGAGGAACTTGGAATCGCCCAGAGTGTCATCTCCAGGCTTTGGCAACGATTCCAAGATGATGGTAATGTGAGTAGATGTTACAGTACAGGTCGCCCCCGAGTTACAACGCCGAATGAGGACCGGTATTTAGCAGTTACTGCCAAAAGAAACAGACGGAGCACAGCATCAGACCTGTCTCATCAGCTCTCTTCAGCTACACGTGCGACAGTTTCAAGGCAGACCGTGCACAGAGGCTTAGGGCACATTGGTCTATATGCTCGTAGGCTGGTCAGATGTGTTCCACTTACCGCAACTCACTGTCGCTTGCGATTAACCTGGAGTAGAGAGCATGCATTGTGGACACCGCAACAGGGGTCTTGTGTGATGTTTTTCGACGAGTCCAGGTTTAGTTTGCAGTCTGATTCTCGCCGGACTTTCATACGGAGAGCGCCAGGTACCCGTTACCACCAAGAAAACATCATTGAACGATACCGTTACTGTGGTGCAGGATGGCTCGCTTGGGAGGAATTATTCTTGGTTCCAGAACTAACCTGCATGTTCAGAGTGTAACGATGACAGGCCACATCTATCGGGATGTCATTCTGGAACAACATGCACGTTTGTTTCGGGGTGCCATGGGTGCTGAATTTCTGTTTATGGATGACGCCCGCCTTCACCGTGCCCGTCCTCACCGTGCAAACATTGTAGACGAATGCCTTCAATTGGAGGATATCACCCGTATGGATTGGCCAGCATACTCACCGGACTTGAATCAATAGAGCATGTGTGGGATATGCTTGGCCGACGAATTGCAACCCGTCAACCCCTCCCACCTGTCAACCGGAACTTCGGAAGGCATTGCTTGATGAGTGGTGTTAATATTCCCCAGGATCAGATTCATAATTTGATACTCAGCATGCCTAGGCGTTGTAAGGCCTGTATTGCATCGTCCGGGAGACATACTCCATATTAACCCTCATACTAACCATGTTATACTGTTTTTTGTAAATAGGTTCTTTTTGAAATTTGCTCCAGGGAGTAAAAATCGCAATTTTATTAATTATGTCAAACATATAGCATCTTTTTTTGCTCTTTACCTTTTGTTTAATAAATCGACTTTACAAATAAGTCAAATTTGTTTTGCTTCTGTCTCTTTCTTTGTCTGAACTTCATTATCCTTAATTTATGGACATGAGTGTATTTAATTGATTTAAATCTTCGTAACGCATTTATAAAAGTTAGAAATAAATATATGCATCTCCAGTTTAATTAATTCATATCTTTCAGAAATAACCATTAACATCAAAGGAAAAATAAACGGGAACATATTTGGCAAGATTGAAAATAAAGTTTATGAAAAAAATTACTAATTCCTAAACAAAAAGCAAAACTGTAATTAACTCGCAACTTCTATCAAAATAATAATTAAAAATTATCGTTTGTTTCTTAACTTAAGAACACACACACACAGAAAAAAAAAACAATAATAAAAATAGCTATTATGATTTCAGACGATTTTTAAATAAACATACATTAAAAGATATATTTAGTAAAAAAATCGTTTTTATTTAAATTCAAAATAATTAGAATAAAGCTTTTTCAATTTATTCTGAAAGGAATTAATTTTAATTAACACATTTATCTAGCAGTCTTCTTAGAATGTTGAGGGGTTAACACAGAAAATTCATAGTTTCAGTCATTAAAACTCATTATTAAAAGGATTGACTTAGAATTAAAGAAAAAGATGGAGATCGTTTGAGTCGGTAATAAGATTAAAAACTATTTTAATAATTCATAAAATAATTTTTAAAGTTAAAAATTAAATTAACAATTCATATTAATTATTAAAAGTTAATAAATTATTTCAATAATTCATATTTTTCAAAAATTAGCAATAACATCAAAGAAAAATTAAATTGAAGATATTTGGCAAGCTTAAAACTAAAGTTCATGAAAAAATTATTAATTCTTAAAAAAAAATAAGACTATAATTAACTCACAACTTCAATCTAAATAACAATTAAAAAATATCGTTTGTTCTTAACTTAACCACACATACAAAAAAGAACAATAATAAAAATAGCTATTATGATTTCAAACGATTTTTAAATAAATATACACTTAAAAGATATATTTAATAAAAAAAAGCACGGCATTAAAAAATCTTTTGTTTTTAAATTCTAAATAATTAGAATAAAGCTTTATCCACTTTATTTTGAAAGGAATTAATTTTAATTAACATATTTATCCAGCATTCTTCTTAGATTGCTGAGGCTTATCACGGAAAATTCATTATTTCAGTCATTAAAATTCATTATTAAAAGGATTGATTTAGAATTAAAGAAAGATGGTGATCGTTTGGCGTTTGTAATAAAGATTAAAAATTATTTTAATAATTCATAAAATAATTTTTAAAAGTTAAAAATTAAATTAATAATAATAATTATAATATTAAAAACCATATTAATAATTAAAAGTTAATAAATTATTTTAATAATTCGTATCTTTTCAGAAATGAGCAGTAACAACAAAGGAAAAATAAACTGGAATAAATTTATTTGGCAAGCTTGAAAATAAAGTTCATGAAAAATTATTAATTCTTAAAGAAAATCAAAACAGTAAATAACTCACAACTTCAATCTAAATAACAATTAAAAATTATCGTTTGTTTCTCAACTTAAACACATAAAAAAAAAAAACGATAATAAGAATAGCTATTATGATTTCAAACGATTTTTAAATAAACATACACTTAAAAGATATATTTAGTAAAAAAAAACATGGCATTATAAAAATCGTTTTTTTTTTTAAAATTCAAAACAATTAGAATAAAGCTTTTTTCCACTTTATTCTGAAAGGAATTAATTTTAATTAACATATTTATCCAGCATTCTTCTTCTTAGAAATGGTGAGGCTTATCACGGAAAATTCATTATTCAGTCATTAAAATTCATTATTAAAAGGATTGACTTAGAATTAAAGAAAGATGAAGATCGTTTGGCGTTAGTTCTTTTGAGTTTTTAAAATTAATTGCTATCATTAACAAAAGTTTATTTCTGGATGAGAGAATTTTTTTCGTTTTGAACGAAAACTAAAATGGAAGCTACTTTTATTTTGGAATTACTGGCATTCAAATAAATTATTTGGTGAAATGGAACATTTAAGTAAGTACGATAAGTTTGGAATGCAATCTTTCATCTTTTTTTTCTAAAAGCAGAAATAATTGGTTAGGAAGAGAAGCATTATTCACGAAAATTATTGCAGTAACGTTGAACAATTAGCTGGTTTATGGATTTGAGGCTAGAAAATTATTTTTCTATTATTAATTGACATTTTCTTCTTTTTCATTGACACAACAGCTCCATCGTGGGCTAAGGCCATCTGTCTACTGGCAGATTTCGAGACATGAAAGGTTTTCTTTTTATTGGATAGGAATGTCAGCTTCATATTAGACTGGGACTTATGGCTTAAGGCCGATTCCGAACCACTACAGTCATCCATGACAATGCCAAGTCTCGAGCTCGAAACCTCAGGCATTAAGCGCCAAATTGTTAGTCACTCGGCCATCAAGCCCCAATCATATTTTATCTTTACTAAATCAAAACAATATATAGAAACTACATGTTATAATAGGGCCTGATGGCCGAATGACTCGAGCTCGGTGTCCCAGGTTTTGGTTCGAGTCCCGTTTGTGCCATGGATATTTGTAGTAGCTCGGAATCCAGCTTAAACCATATGTCCATGTCTTATACGCCTGTAGAGCGTTGGATTGAAAACCTTATCGCGTAAAAGAAAACATCTTCTGTCTCGAAATCTGCCAGCAGGCAGAGGGCATTGACCATCATGGGGCTGTTGCGCTAATGAAGACGACATGTTATAATACATGTTACTATTGCTATTAAACTGCATGTTATGCTGAAATAACTATGCTAATTTCCTTTCTTTCCTTTTTTTAAATACCAATCGATTTTCGAATTTTGATTTTTAAAAGGTATTTTTATTTCTCTTAACTCTTAATCTTTACAATGATTAAAAACATGTCAACATAAAGGTTAACAAATATTCGTAAACAAGAACATTTCTACACATTTGTCTTCTAAGTATCTTTTAAACATTATTCACCAATCTTTTTTTATTACAGCTACAGTAAAAACAGAATATTTTTATGTGCCAAAGACAGCTTTCTTTCTTCAGATGAGGGTCAAGAAACGTAAGAGGTTGAAAATCTCTAGTACAATGGTAATGCTAATGCTCTGATCTAATGATTAGACCTAATTCGTTCAGAAACATGGTCTAGTACAATGGTAATGCTAACCTGATCTATAACCTAATACAGTTAATGCCGATGCGTTCAGAAACATTAGTTCAGAAACAAACTAGTTACAATCTTAACATAGTTGGACAAGTAAAAATATATCTAGATGTTCTGTGATCATGGACCCTAATTGTTCAAAACATGTCAACTAGTACCTAATGACTCTTTTAGGAGAAACATAGGTGACAATGGTAATGCTAATGCCCCTGATCTAATGATTAGACCTAATTCGTTCAAAACATGGTCAATGACTGGTAATGCTGTTCAGAAAGTTAATGATGCGTTCCATAGTAAACTAGTTGCAAACAATAGTTGGACAAGTAAAGATATATCTAGATGTTCTGTGGACAGGACAGTGTCCTATGCCTCTTGACTCTTTTAGGATAACTATACGTGACAAAAGTAACTCATCGTATATTAGTGATAGAGCTAATGACTGTGCGTTCAGAAACATGACCACAATCTTAACAATAGTTGGACAAGTACAAATATATCTAGATGTTCTGTGGACAGGGCAGTGTCCTATTCCTCTGTGGACAGCGTCCTATGCCTTTAATGCTCTGATATAATGAGGACCTAATTCGTTCAAAACATGGTCAACTAGTATAATGGTAATGTCCTGATCTATAATGATAGAGCTAATGACGATGCGTTCAGAAACATGGCCAACTAGTTACAATCTTAACAATAGTTGGACAAGTAAAAATATATCTAGATGTTCTGTGGACAGGACAGTGTCCTATGCCTCTAATGCTCTTTTAGGATTAACTATTCGTTCAGAAACATGGTCAAATTGTATAATGGTAATCATCCTGATCTATAATGATAGAGCTAATGACTGTGCGTTCAGAAACACGGCCAACTGGTTACAATCTTAACAATAGTTGGACAAGTAAAAATATATCTAGATGTTCTGTGGACAGGACAGTGTCCTATGCCTCTTGACTCTTTTAGGATAACTATAGGTGACAAAAGTAAGTCATCAGAAGTATATTAGTGATGCTCTGATCTATAATGACTGTGCGTTCAGAAAACATGGACAACAATCTTAACAATAGTTGGACAAGTAAAAATATATCTAGATGTTCTGTGGACAGGATATGTGTCCTATGCCTCTTGACTCTTTTAGGAAAACTATAGGTGACAAAAGTAAGTCATTGTATATTAGTGATAGAGCTAATGACTGTGCGTTCAGAAACATGACCACAATCTTAACAATAGTTGGACAAGTAAAAATATATCTAGATGTTCTGTGGACAGGACAGTGTCCTATGCCTCTTGACTCTTTTAGGATAACTATGCGTGACAAAAGTAAGTAATCATCGTATATTAGTGATCGAGTTAATGACTGTGCGTTCAGAAACATGACCACAATCTTAACAATAGTTGGACAAGTAAAAATATATCTAGATGTTCTGTGGACAGGACAGTGTCCTATGCCTCTTGACTCTTTTAGGATAACTATACGTGACAAAAAGTAAGTCATCGTTTATTAGTGATAGAGCTAATGACTGTGCGTTCAGAAACATGACCCAATCTTAACAATAGTTGGACAAGTAAAAATATATCTAGATGTTCTGTGGACAGGACAGTGTCCTATGCCTCTTGACTCTTTTAGGAAAACTATAGGTGACAAAAGTAAGTCATCGTATAATAGTGATAGAGCTAATGACTGTGCGTTCATAAACATAGTAAACAATCAATCTCAACAATAGTTGGACAAGTAAAAATATATCTAGATGTTCTGTGGACAGGACAGTGTCCTATGCCTCTTGACTCTTTTAGGAAACTATATGTGACAAAAGTAAGTCATCGTATATTAGTGATAGAACTAATGACTGTGCGTTCAGAAACATGACCACAATCTTAATAATAGTTGGACAAGTAAAAATATATCTAGATGTTCTGTGGACAGGACAGTGTCCTGTGCCTCTTGACTCTTTTAGGAAAACTATAGGTGACAAAAGTAAGTCATCGTATATTAGTGATAGAGCTAATGACTGTGCGTTCAGAAACATGACCACAATCTTAACAATAGTTGGACAAGTAAAAATATATCTAGATGTTCTGTGGACAGGACAGTGTACTATGCCTCTTGACTCTTTTAGGATAACTATAGGTGACAAAAGTAAGTCATCGTATATTAGTGATAGAGCTAATGACTGTACGTTCAGAAACATGACCACAATCTTAATAATAGTTGGACAAGTAAAGATATATCTAGATGTTCTGTGGACAGGACAGTGTCCTGTGCCTCTTGACTCTTTTAGGAAAACTATACGTGACAAAAGTAAGTCATCGTATATTAGTGATAGAGCTAATGACTGTGCGTTGAGAAACATGACCACAATCTTAACAATAGTTGGACAAGTAAAAGATATATCTAGATGTTCTGTGGACAGGACAGTGTACTATGCCTCTTGACTCTTTTAGGAAACTATAGGTGACAAAAAGTAAGTCATTGTATATTAGTGATAGAGCTAATGACTGTGCGTTCAGAAACATGACCACAATCTTAACAATAGTTGGACAAGTAAAAGATATATCTAGATGTTCTGTGGACAGGACAGTGTCCTATGCCTCTTGACTCTTTTAGGAAAACTATATGTGACAAAAGTAATCATCGTATATTAGTGATAGAACTAATGACTGTGCGTTCAGAAACATGACCACAATCTTAACAATAGTTGGACAAGTAAAGATATATCTAGATGTTCTGTGGACAGGACAGTGTACTATGCCTCTTGACTCTTTTAGGAAACTATAGGTGACAAAAGTAAGTCATCGTTTATTAGTGATAGAGCTAATGACTGTGCGTTCAGAAACATGACCACAATCTTAACAATAAATGGACAAGTAAAGATATATCTAGATGTTCTGTGGACAGGACAGTGTCCTATGCCTCTTGACTCTTTTAGGATAACTATAGGTGACAAAAGTAAGTCATCGTATATTAGTGATAGAGCTAATGACTGTGCGTTCAGAAACATGACTAGTTACAATCTTAATAATAGTTGGACAAGTAAAAGATATATCTAGATGTTCTGTGGACAGGACAGTGTCCTATGCCTCTTGACTCTTTTTAGGAAAACTATAGGTGACAAAATTAAGTCATCGTATATTAGTGATAGAGCTAATGACTGTGCGTTCAGAAACATGACCACAATCTTAACAATAGTTGGACATGTAAAAGATATATCTAGATGTTCTGTGGACAGGACAGTGCCCTATGCCTCTTGACTCTTTTAGGATAACTATAGGTGACAAAAGTAAGTCATCGTATATTAGTGATAGAGCTAATGACTGTGCGTTCTGAAACATGACCACAATCTTAATAATAGTTGGACAAGTAAAGATATATCTAGATGTTCTGTGGACAGGACAGTGTCCTATGCCTCTTGACTCTTTTAGGATAACTATAGGTGACAAAAAGTAAGTCATCGTATATTAGTGATAGAGCTAATGACTGTGCGTTCAGAAACATGACCACAATCTTAACAATAGTTGGACATGTAAAAATATATCTAGATGTTCTGTGGACAGGACAGTGTCCTATGCCTCTTGACTCTTTTAGGAAAACTATAGGTGACAAAAGTAAGTCATCGTATATTAGTGATAGAGCTAATGACTGTGCGTTCTGAAACATGACCACAATCTTAACAATAAATGGACAAGTAAAAATATATATAGATGCGATATCCAGATGTTTGCAAAAAAAAGGAACATAAGTTCCTGACAGTGTCATATCCCTCTCGACTCTTTTAGGATAACTATATGTGACAAAATTAAGTCATCGTATATTAATGAATTATTATCTAACACTGAAGGAAAAAGTCTGGGAGATAATAGGGGATGACTTGAAAAATGTAGTGGAAAAACTTGTAAAGTGGTTGTTGACAATTTTAAAATAAGAATTGGTCACGACTGCCTGATCGAACATCTCGCCAAACTTGGGATTTTGAACTCTGATTTATGTTTTATATGACTCTGATACATTTTTTTTTTTATGACGTGTACTCTTAATGTTATGAATAAGGTCCATCTATTTGTTTGCTCGGAACTGGACTGTAACGTACAACAATAATGATTTGTGTACACTTTACTGGATTTGTTTTGTCGCTCTACGTTCATTTTGTGCTCACTTTAGGCTAATTATATCGGGACCTACAGTTTAACATACTCTTTATTTTAGGCCAGAGGAACAGGTTCTGATTACACGAACTTTTATTATGATGCTTCTAGCTTTTAAAATTTTTATCCTTGGAACATTTAACTGGTCTTTATCTGTTTTTAAGACCTTTTGGCTGTTTTTATTAAGAATGCTTGGTCTTTTTCCCTTTGTAATGTTGATTTGCTTATAGATTCTTTTGTTTCTACGGTAAGTGGTTAAATTTGTATGGATTGAGTTCCAATAAAAGCCATAGGTTACAACATATCTAGATATATAATTTAATTTTTAATCAATTTCTCTAAAGAGTGTAGATTATTGTTTCAGTAACTGCCAATTTTCATTACAATAATATACTGCTTTGCCTTGTAATCATATTCATTATTATCATAAATTTACTAAACTTGATTTCCATTTGAGTTATGAACATTAATTTAAATTGTTCTATCTTGATCAGATACTTGTTCATACAACACGGCATTACTAGAAACATTTTTAATTTCAACAACTTAGAAGCATTTTGAATTTATTTTAACAAAGCTAACGGTATTTGTTATAAATGCACATTTTTAATAGTTCAAATAAAAATGGTATATATAAAGTATAAAACATAAAAGGAAATTGAATTCTTACCGGTTTGAGAACTTTGGTAATGAAGTAGGTTTCCAAGCCAGCCGATCGTAATGCTTCTTCACGCGACATTCCGTCACCAGGTGTCACTTCAAACTCTCCTTTCAGAAATCCCAAGGTTTTATCGGAGATATGGACACGCCTAAAAATAAATATTTAACAGAATGATTGAATTTTTACGATTGCTATAATCAGGCTAAATATTTTAATTCGTTAATGAATTTTTAATTGATTGATTCTTTTTACACTTTTGATTTATTTATTCTTTATTTAAAATTTTTTTTTATTCTTTTTCATTTTTTATTTGATTATTTTACCAAATATTAATAGTAATATTTTATTGTTATGATAATTATTTCGTGTGACACAGGTCACATAAAATTATCAGATCCAATCTCTCCTCGAAAAAGGAAAATTTCAATAATTCATAATTAATCAATTATTGATATTATTAATCAATAATTTACAATTAATCAATTATTGATACAATTAAAGAATTATTAATAATTTATCTAGTTACTAAATTTTTAATGGAATGTTTCTTTCACTCAATATTTGATTTATTTATTCTTTTTTTAAAGTTTTGTTATTTTTTTTTTCCCATTCTTTATTTCTTTTTTATATGATGATTATTTTACCAAATATTGACAATAAAATCATGTTTCTAATAATTATTTCATGTGAAACAAATCAAATAAAATTATCACATCCAATTCCTCTTTTGAAAAAGAAAAAAAATTCTTATTCAATAATTCATAATTAAACAATTATTGATAATTTATAAATACGCAATTATTAATAATTTACAATTAATCAATTATTGATAATTTCTTAGCAATAATTATCGAATTTTAATAGATTGATTGTTTTACAAAATTTTTTCAATTTTTGTATTCTTTTTCCATTTAAAAAATTTTTTTATTACATTATTTTACCAAATGTAAATTATTATTTACTATTATTTGTATTATTGTATTGACAAAGTATTACTATTATTTCCTGTGACATAGGCCAAATAAAATTATCAGATTCAAATCCTCTTTGAAAAAGGAAAATTTCCTTAATCAATAATTCACAATTAATCAATTATTGATAATTTCTTATCAATAAATAGAATAAATCAATCAAAAATTCGCTTTCTTTTAAGTTTCGTTATTCTTTTTAATTTTCTTTCTCTTTTTTTTTCTTTGATTATTTCACCAGATATTAACAGTTAAATTATATTTGAATAATTATTTCGTGTGGCACAGGTAAAATAAAATTATCAAATCCAATCTCTCTTCAAAAGAAAAAAATTTTTAATCAATAATTCACAAATATTGAATTTCATTTCGACATTTTTAATATCATTAGACATTTTTCTTGATAATAAAAAATTAATATATTTTATGAAAACGTATAGCTTTAGATTTAATTATTTTGTGAACAAATTATTCATCAGGTATCCGATGTTTTTCTTTGCATAAAGTAATTTATACAGTAATTATTAATAATTTGTGAACAAAATTAAAATATTAACAAGAGTAGATTTACTTCTGGATTAAATTGAGAGGAATGCAAAAAATGGTCTTTCACAGAAGCAAGCAAGTTATTTCTTTTAATTGAAAATTTTTGCTTATAGTCTAGACTATGTTGCAATATTAATTTAATCGTCTAGACATTTTCAATAAATTGTTTTCAACAAGAAAACTATTTTCCTTTCTTAGACTAATATGTAAACGAAATTTTAATTCATATCTTCTCCATTTTTTAAATAAATTTCTTTCTTACACATAAATTACATACCCCCAAAAATAGTTATCTTTTTCAAAAATATAAAACTCATTTAAATATTTAATTATATCTTAGTCTTTCAGAATAGCCATTGAAATAACATAAAAATAGAACTAAACAAATCTGTTGAGTTATATTTAATTAATATTTTTTTTTTATCAAAATAAAAATTCGAAACTTAGGTTTTTTTAAAGATTTTAATGTTTTCAAATAATGTACTTAATTTATTTTCGATGATTTCGATAATGTACATAATTTATTTTTAGATTACTTTATTATTATTTTATTCATTTTTTTTACATTTTGTATGATTTCGCATGCCCTGACATAATCGTAGTAAGAAATATGATGAAATCGCAGAATAGGGGACGTCGGATGTTGGCGTCAAATATGTTAGTTGCCAAAGTGCGCCAAATGAGGAGTGCGATTCTAAATGAAGAGATTTGCAACCCTACAACGATAAGTGCGGAAAAGAAACTTGGCGAAATTAGAACACTAAAGTACAGCATCTTCGTTTTAAGATCATGTCTCACAGTAAAGCTGTTTTTTTCACCGGAAATTAAAATCTAACTCCATAGAAAGTCAGCCAAATGGATGTCAGGGTAGAAAAGTGATCTAGCGTTCTACGATGTAGGAATTCAGCGTAATTTACATAATATTTTTTAATTTTTGCCAAGTAAATAAATATATAATTAATTTGACATTATTGTTATGCTAGATTTCATTGTACTTCTTTCTGAAGATTTCGCTTTGCATTTTTGTTCAAATTTTTTTTTGTACGGTTACAGGATTAATTAAAAAATTCTTAATAATTAATAATTAAAATTAATTAATAATTAATAATAATAATTAAAAATTCTTTTAATTATTCGGTTAAATTCTTTAAATCAATAATAGTATTGCGCTTTTTGCAGCATCATTTATCATACAAAAGAAATATTAATACGACGAACGGCAGGAGTACGACATCAAATCTATCTAAATGATATTAAAAAAAAAAAGCAGATATTCAATACCTAGAGCTATTCATTTTCTATATAATATTCATAAGCTGCCGATTCTATTCTCCAATATCTATTCTGGTAAGATGATATTTCATGCCATATACGACATATATAATTAGTAAGAATCCGCCATTCACGAGAACCACACGTGGAGAAATAAAAAAATGTTTAAATGAAATGGATCCACCATGAATTCGCACGAGAACTACACAGAGGACAGCGTGCTGAGAGAAAAAAGAAATAACGTTTAAATACATAAAAGAGTATATTCCATACTCGAGTATAATAAATTTTACTCGAGATGGGTGGCAACTGTAGAGTGTTCCATGGTTTTAAAAAATTAGTAGAGTCATGGCGTTGCTAGTTGTAGTTTAGGCTTTGGTTTGTTATGCGTTGTAGAAAATAAATTATATGTTTGTGGGCAAATACACCCATATTCGGCCATAATCTGTACTTTATTCTTCTGTATGCTTTTGAAATGACAATTTTTTTCTTCTAGTAGTTCATATTCCGGGCTCTCTATATGATTCACAAAATTTACACAATTCAACCAATATTAGTAATAATAATATTATAACGAAAATACTACACGAGAACTATTTGCAAATGGAATTTTTCATAAAAAAACATACCCACAGTTTGGAATGCAAGTATAGTTTACTTTCAAAAGAATCAGAGTTTTACTGAAACTTTTAATTGACAAACGTAAATAAGACAAACGGTAGAAGATACACAGATCAATTGCAAATAATATCACTGTGATGAATAGGTCAAATTCATTGCATAATAATGTAGATTTAATTACAAAAGTACCAAATCCTTTTAGTATCTCTTAAAAGGGCTTCCAAAATAATCTTCTTGTTTTGCGGTATTTTTCTGCCAAGACACGTCAATCTTGTAGTTTATTTTGGTGACTTTTCAAGAAAAAGATTTTAAATGTATTGCTTCTACAAAAGTCTGTCAGATAACACAGCCATAAACTTCACCAATCCTGCCAACAAAATCGGCAACTTGGTTTTTTTTTAGCTGTTTGTCTTGTTCAATTCACAATAAGCGTTAAGCGTGACTTTATAAAATGAAAACATAATCGATCAATTTAAATCAAATTAATTTAACCTCTAGATGCCTTGGACACATATGTGGACATTTAGTTTTATTATAATTATAATTACTATAGTTGCAAAAATTTACAGAAATTTGATAATGAATTATTCATGACAGAATTCCTCCACAACAAAAATACAAATCTTATGGTTTGTCTGCATTGATAATGGCATTTACGATGTACAATAAGGAATATGAAAATAAAGTAAAGAAATACTATATTTCGACTTTTAGTGTTGTTGGATTATTTAAATAAATCTTTAGTATTTGATAAAAATAATACCAGGCATATTAAATATATTTGGTTTTAATAATTAATGCTCGGAATGTATGAAATCATTTCACTTATAAATTACTATTGATGACAGTCAGAAATGTGGTCGTTATGGATTTTTGTGCATTTTTATTACTTTACCAATTTTTTTAGTTCTTTTATTATTTTTTAATGTATAGCAATATAAAATTCTGGTGTTCAGTGCCACATGTTTCGGGTTCGAGTTCTGGTGGTGCCATGGATGTTTGTAATGGTTCGGAATCCACTTTAAGCCGTATATCCCGGTCTCATATGTGTCACAGAGCCCAATCAGACTTCTCGCCCACATCATTCCCAAACTGCAAAGGGACAACTCAGCTCTAGGCACAATGATGTGGTGTCGCAGTAGTAGTTTTAGTAATTAAAAAATAAACATTTAGAAAAATAATTTAGTGTTTTCTATTTTGATGATCAATATAAAATGAATAAATCGTAATAAAAAAAACAACAACAAAAAAAAAACCCAAAAAAGTCTTATTTTTCTTACTATACAAAAATAATCCATGAAGGAGAAGTTGAAGAATAGATGATTAAAAAAATATTTATTAAAAATAAACAGTTATTATTTACATGCTGAAATATGCACAATCTGCAAGTAATAAAAAATAATGAAAGAAATACTTTGTTTTGGATAATAAAAAAGATTATCATAAATACAATATTTGTGTGAAATTTATTTCATACAATTCATGTATATTTACCGTTAATTCGTATGATATTTATATGACCAAAATATTGAATAAAAGCATCTTCTATATAAGTATGTCTAACATACCGTATAATAAATGGTTGACATGCGACTATATTTATCTTCTATACCTGATGATTAATGACAAGGAAGCGAAGAGCCAATCTTCTACAATACATCAGCAAGCAAAAACAGTGCCCCTCATAGACAGAGCTATTCATTATTCTTTTACCCATTAGTCGTCGGTTCTATTCTCCATTAACCACCCAATATGAATTTGGAAAATACTTATAATAATGGAAAAAGACAATGATGAATATTTTTAAAAGTAGTATAGATAATTAAATAGTCATTAGCCGACGCAAGGCTGTAAGACAAAAATACTGAAATTGATTATCAATATAAATATAGTTATTTAATATTTTTTCAACACTATTTCCGATTAAAAAATCGTATTATATTGCAACATGATTCAAATAACTCATCATTGGAGTGTTTTTGATATTTAATAGAATAAAATATTACATAAAAATCATGAACTGTAACGAAAACAATTTAAAGGCGCACCTAACATTCTCTGGAGTGTTTTTACTAAGCCGAGTACAAGTGTCAGATTAATGTTTTTCTATATTTATTTTTCCGACAGATGGCGTTAGGAGTGTTACAAAATGCCGATGAGTAATTTAAAGTGAGATTGGAAGAAGGGTTATGCAATTTAAATTATTAATAAACTAAAATAAAACCAATAAATTCGGACATTGTTAATAAATAATATCTCATTTTTCAAGCGATGAGAAAAATGAGAAGTGGAGAATTCTAGAACTATCTGATGTTCGTGTATTCGATATTTTGAAATTATTGATCTCAGTTCAATTCAGTTCGTTCTCGTGTTCGATATTTTGAAATTATTGATCTAGGGAGCAGAATTAAAAATTCTCATGCTAACACAAGGAATGGGTATGGAAAAAGTTTATTCTGAAAATGTTCTCCATAGGTTATTGAAGCAGGACAGAAGATATGAATCCTTCAGATGGCGCTACTGGGAGTGTTTATTTACGGTTTTGGTGGTGATAGAGATTAAAGAGGCGAGTGACTAACGCTCTGCCGCTTGGTGCCACAGATTTCGTGTTCGAGTCCCGGCGGTGTTAAGGACGTTCTTAGCGGTTCGGTATCCCCTTTATGCTGTGGTCCCGGTCTTATATGACTGTAGAGCATTGGGCCTAAGGCTGACAACCCTACTCCATAAAAAAAAAAGAAAACATCTCATGTTTCGTCTTCAGCGACATAGAGCAAAGTTAAACTTCTACCTACGGGCGCTCCATCACAACAGAAGCTGCCTCCTCGTTCCATGAGAAGACCACACGGGTTCTTGAACTTGGTCTAGATAGAGATTAAATTTGACTAATCAAAACTTCGTTCAATACACCGCAAGCTCTGCAGATAACCAGAAGCGTAAATATTCCAAAAAATAATTTAAGTAGATTTATACAAGGCACCATTTTCTCCCATAAGTGAAAATAAGTTGAAATATCCTTTTTTTTTTAATTTTCCCCTCCTATATATAACGGTACGTAAACATCTTTACAGACTCAAAATTGTTCCTTCCCGATATGCAACTCTGTGCAGCTCCTGCGCACACAGTCAAAGGCGGAAGAACATGGACTCCACGCATCTACTTCACTGTCCTGCTCTGAGCAAGACTTTTCTCGCCGAGCGATATTGGTATATGTTAGATGAATGAACTCTGTTGCAGCATGCTTTGTTGTTTTTTCTCTGTTTTTTTTTTTATTTTTCGTTGTTCAGTAACTGTTCATAATCTGCCATTGGAAATAAAAAAAATATATAAGGTACGCATGGGAAAGCACATAAGGCACAAAAATACAAACAACATCAAGCACATTCACTTCTGCGTAATGTTGTTTGCACTTTTATATCTTCAGTGCAATTGAGTAAGGATGAAATATCAAACCCATAACTTATTTCTTCTGATTCTGCTAGTTATTATTAAGTAAGAACAAGACGTGATTGGATATTTGAAAATTTTAATTTCATAGAGTGAGAAATTCAATAAAATTAAAGCCTTCAATAATTAAATAAAATTCAGAAACTATTGTTTATAAATTAAAATGATTGATTGATACTAAAAATACGAGTATATTCAAAGTCTTTACATAAGTGAATTACATTATCATATTTAATACGATATACTGGATGGTGGATATTCTACTGCTCTCCCTCATAAATAATACATAATTAGAAAATGAAGAAACACTGTATTTACTATACAATCGCAAAAAGAGTTGGCTATTCACTATCCTTTTATGTGCCATTCATCGATTCCAATCTTCCCGAAATGCATGCAATAAGCACTTATGATAATGGGAAAGACAACGACGAACCGTCAAAGTTAAAGTTGACATGCAAGACAGAGACAATGGAACTCATAATCGATATAAATAAATTGCTCGAGCTTTCCCGTTTCGAGATATTATCATGAAAAAAAAATAAGTGCGAACAAAATAATAAAAAATGAATAATAAAAGCTTATTAAAAATTTTTCAAGCCAGTTATAAATAAACTTATTATAAAAATAGTACCTTGGGAAGAGTTTACTTCAAATTTTCTACAAATTGGGGGTCAACTGATCCCTGTTGGCACTCAATTTGTAGAAAATTTGGAGCAAACACTTCACAAGACGGTGTTTTGGAGGAGAGGGGGTGGGGGTTGTACTCTTCATCCTAATCATTGGAAACTCTTTTCGATCTATTGATACATGGTGCGGAGCATGATGGCCGAGTGATTAGGACTCTAGCTCTCGGTGCCATAGGTTTCGGGTTCGAGTCCTAGAAATACCATGAATGTTTGTAGTGGTACACAATCCATATTAAACTATATAGATCCCTGTCTAATATGACTGCAGAGCGTTGGCCGTAGAGCTGACAATCCTGCCCCGTAAAGAGAAAAGCATCTCCCGTCTCGAAATCTGCCAGCAGGCAGACGGCCTTGGCCCCCCCATGGGGCTGTTGCGCCACTGATGATGATGTTGATTCCCATTAAAACTATATTGACCTTAGATATTATAGCAAAATAGCCAATACCGTGACCTATGACCAATGACCGTGTTGCCATATTAAAAAGCATTTAATAAAAATTCGAATTATTTACAGGATAATCTGGGGTGGATTTGAAAAATTTGTCAGAATAAAATTACTTTTTTTTTATTATATATAATCGAACAATTATGTCATTTATAAACATTAATTTATAAATAAAAAGTTAAATTCATAATATAAATATTTGTCTAGCATTAAAACATACAATAATCCCTCCCACTTCCCCCAAAAGAAATTCTTATAATCAGTTTTAATACATGATGTTATTTAGAACAATGAAAACAGTTCGATTTTCTCACTTATTTAATGAATAATGGGTTGAAAATAAAGATACATTCTATTATTACAGGTACCCCGCCCATACAGAAAACTATTCATTATCTTCCTGCCTGCCAGCCATCGATTCTAATTTCAATGCCCACCCAAAATGAATTCGAGAAACACTTATGATAATAGAAAAAGAACAGAAAGACATTGAGGAGCCGTCAAGAGTTGACTTGCAAGAACAAAAAGCTACGGAACTCATCATCAATATATATCTTCTACCTTTCCGATTTGGGAAGAAGCTCACAGGTAGGTGGGTGGAGGATACATGATGAAGCCAAAACGAAAATTGCCAAATTCACCTTTTCCATCATTTCTCGGAGAAAAAGGAAAAGAAGTAGGGCAAAAAAAAAAGAAGAAACTAGTTTCAATTTGAGAGCTATTTTCATTTTCGTTTGCCGATCTTGTCTATCCAGAATTCTTGGAAAGAAAATAGAAATGTTAGGTTTTGAGAACTTTCATTGGAAATTTTTTTCTTCATCAACTTCCTATCCTATCAATGTCTGTTTCCTTTTTTTTTTTCTGATAGTTTTTTTTTTTTTTTTTGTAATGAAAACAGTGAATTTGAGCGATTCTTGGGCTGTTTAAAATAAACTTTCGAAAAGATATTAAAGAAGGTTACAAGTATAGCAAAAGTGTTTCGTTTTTCTTTCTTTTTGTTGAGTTATAAAAGTTTTACATTAATTGGAATGCATATATTTTATGTATGGAAAACAGATCAACAAGTATATATATTGTTTGAAAAATATTATTTTTATTTTTAAGTGAATCTTTTCTTACGAAATATATTATCAAAAGGAGTTTTATTCTTTTTATAACATGTAAATTAATTGAAATCGAAAAGTTAACGTAACAAAACTCTCAAAACAGTTTTCAATAAAAACAAAATTACTCTACTGTAGGTGCCGGTATAATTTGCCTAAAGTATGCACAAAATGACAATAGAACGAGAAACCAAACCAAATCCAATGTAAATTTTGGTGTATTTGAAAAAATTGTTAGAGTTAAGAATTCTTCATTGTATATAATCGAATATTCATTTCATTTGTAAACATTAATTTATATATAAAAAAATAAATTCATAATATGCAATAAAAATATATGATTAGCATTAAAATATACAGCAATTCAAAAACTAAATAAATTATATATATATATATATATATATATTATGATCAATTTCAAGACATGATGTTACTTAGAACAATGAATATAGGTTCAATTTTCTCACTTATGTAATGAATGATAGACTGGAAACAAAGAAACTTTCTATTATTAAAGATACCTCGCCCATACAGAAAACTATTCATTATCTTCCTGCCATTGCCAGCCATCGATTCTAATTTCAATGCCCACCCAAAATGAATTCGAGAAACACTTATGATAATGGAAGAAAGTAACAACAAAAAGAACAGAAAGACATTGAGCAACCGTCAAGAGTTGACTTGCAAGAACAAAAAGCTACGGAACTCATCATCAATAGATATCTTCTACCTTTCCGATTTGGGAAAGAAGCTCACAGGTAGGTAGGTAGGTGGAGGATACACATGAAGCCAAAACGGAAATTGCCAAATTCACCTTTTCCATCATTTCTTGGAAAAAAGAAAAAGAAGAAAGGGAAAAAAAAAAAAAAAAAAAAAAAAACTGCTTTCAATTTTAGAGCCATTTTCATTTTCGCTTGCCGATCTTGTCTATCTGGGAATTCTTGAAAAGAAAATAGAAATGTTAGGTTTTGAAGAAAACTTTCATTCGAATTTTTTTTTCTTTATCAATTTCCTATCCTATCGATGTCTGTTTTCTTTTCTTTTTACTGATTGTTGTTTTTTTTTTTGTAACGAAAACAGTGAATTTGAACGATTTTGGGCAGTTTAAAATGAGCTTCAGAAAAGATATTGAAGAAGGTTACAAGTGTAGCAAAAAGTGTTTCGTTTTTTTTTTTTTTTCTTTCTTTTTTTTTTTGAGTTATAAAAGAATTAAATTCATTTGAATGAATATTTCGTGTATGGAAAACAAATCACCATATATACTGTTTAAAATAATATATTTTTTATTTTTAATTAAAACTATTATTACGGAATATTTTAATAGAAGAAATTTTATTATTTTTTATAGTATATAAATTAATTGAAATCTAAAAGTTAAGGTAATAAAACTTTAAAAATTTTTTTCAATAAAAACAAATTTATCCCTGGCCGTAAATCCGTATAGGTAATTAGGGACTAATAATTAGCCTGAAGTGTGTGCAAAGTGACCGTAGAGCGAGAAAAACCAAACTAAACCCAACATAAACTTTGGTGGATTTGAAAAAAAAAAAATTTAGAGTTACATTTTTTTTATTATATATAAGCGAATATTCATTTCATTTGTAAACATTAATATATAAACGAAAAGTTAAATTCCTAATATGCAAATTATAAATATATGATTAGCATTAAAATATACAGCAATTAAAAAAAAATTATAATCAATTTTAACAAGACATAATGCTACTTCGAACTATGAAAAATGCTCGATTTTCTCATTTATTTAATGAATGATAGATTTAAAATAAATTATTAAATGTACCCCACCCATACAGAAACCTATTCATTATCTCCCTACCTGCTAGACATCGATTCCAATTTCAATACCCACCCAAAATGAATTCGAGAAACACTTATGATAATAGAAAAGAACAGAAAGACATTGAGGAGCCGTCAAGAGTTGACTTGCAAGAACAAAAAGCTACGGAACTCATCATCAATATATATCTTCTTCTACCTTTCCGATTTGGGAAGAACCTCACAGGTAGGTAGGTGAAGGATACACATGAAGCCAAAACGGAAATTGCCAAATTAACCTATTCCATCATTTCTTGAAAAAAAGAGAAGAAGGGGAGAAAAAAGAAAAAGGAGAAAGAAAAAAAAACTACTTTCAATTTTAGAGCTATTTTCGTTTTCGCTTGCCGATCTTGCCTATCTAGGGAATTCTTGGAAAAGAAAATAGAAATGTTAGGTTTTGGAAACTTTCATTCGGAATTTTTTTTTTTCTTTATCAACTTTCTATCCTTTCGATGTCTGTTTTCTTGCCTTTATTCTGATAGTTTGTTTTTCTTTTTTTGTAATGAAAACAGTGAATTTGAACGATTCTTGGCCAGTTTAAAATGAGCTTTAGAAAAGATATTAAAGAAGGTTACAAGTGTAGCAAAAGTGTTTCGTTTTGATTTTTATTTTTTTTGTTGAGTTATAAAAGTATTAATTTCATTTGAATGCATATTTATGTATGGAATACAGATCAGCATATATATACTGTCTGAAATAAAATGTTTAATTTTAACTAAAAACCTTTATTATGGAATATATTATAGAAGAGAATTTTATTATTTTTTATGATATCTAAAAGTTAAGGTAACAAATCTTTTAAAAAATTTCAATAAAAACAAAATTACTGTACTGTAGTTTCCGTTCTATTTAGCCCTAAAGTTTGCACAAAATGACCATAGAGCGAGAAACCACAATAAACCCAAAGTAAAATTCGGTGCATTTGAAAAACTGTCAGAGTTACATTTTTTTTTTTATTGTTTATTATCGAATATTCATTTCATTTGTAAACATTAATTTATAAATAAAAAGTTAAAGTCATAATATTCAAAACAATAAATCTACGATTAGCATTAAAAATACACAGCGATTGCAAAAGAAAAAAGAAAAAATATTTTATAATCAATTTTAACAAGACATGATGTTACTTAGAACTATGAAAACAAGTTCGGTTTTCTCACTTATTTAAGGAATAATGGGTTCAAAATAAAATACATTCTATTATTAAAGGTACATCGCCCAGACAAAGCTATTCATTATCTTCCTACCTGCCAGCCATCCATCGATTCCAATTTCAATGCCCACCCAAAATGAATTCGAGAAACACTTATGATAATGGAAAAAGCAACAACAAAAGAACAGAAAGACATTGAGGAGCCGTCAAGAGTTGACTTGCAGAACAAAAAGCTACGGAACTCATCATCAATATATATCTTCTTCTACCTTTCCGATTTGGGAAGAAGCTCACAGGTAGGTAGGTAGGTGGAGGATACACATGAAGCCAAAACGGAAATTGCCAAATTCACCTTTTCCATCATTTCTTGGAGAAAAAAAAAAAGAAGAAGGGGGAAAAAAAAAAAAAAAAAAAAACTGCTTTCAATTTTAGAGCCATTTTCATTTTCGCTTGCCGATCTTGCCTATCTGGGAATTCTTGAAAGAAAATAGAAATGTTAGGTTTTGAAGAAAACTTCTTTAAATTTTTTTTCTTTATCAACTTTTCTATCCTGTCGATGTCTGTTTTCTTTTCTTTTCATTTTGTTGATGGTTTTTTTCTTTTTTGTAACGAAAACAGTGAATTTGAACGATTCTTGGACAGTTTAAAATGAGCTTTAGTAAAGACATTAAAGGAGGTTACAAGTGTAGTAAAAATGTTTCGTTTTGATTTTAATTTTCTTTTGTTGAGTTATAAAAGTATTAATTTCATTTGAGTGCATATTTTATGTATGGAATACAGATCAGCATATATATACTGTCTGAAATAAAATGTTTAATTTTAAATAAAAACCTTTATTATGGAATATATTATTAGCAAGAATTTTATTATTTTTATGATACCTTAAAAGTTAAGGTAACAAATCTTTTAAAAAATTTCAATAAAAACAAAATTACTGTAATGTAGTTTCCGTTCTATTTAGCCTAAAGTTTGTACAAAATGACCATAGAGCGAGAAACCACAATAACCCCAAAGTAAAATTCGGTGCATTTGAAAAAACTGTCAGAGTTATTTTTTTTTTTTATTGTTTATTATCAAATATTCATTTCATTTGTAAACATTAATTTATAAATAAAAGTTAAATTTATAATATTCAAAACAATAAATCTACGATTAGCATTAAAATATACACAAAAGAAAAAAAAAGAAAGAAATATTTTATAATCAATTTTAACAAGACATGATGTTACTTAGAACATTGAAAACACGTTCGGTTTTCTCACTTATTTAAGGAATAATGGGTTCAAAATAAAGATACATTCTATTATTAAAGGTACATTGCCCAGACAGAGAGCTATTCATTATCTTCCTACCTGCCAGCCACATCGATTCCAATTTCAATGCCTACCCAAAATGAATTCAGAAACACTTATGATAATGGAAAAAGCAACAACAAAAGAACAAAGACATTGAGGAGCCGTCAAGAGTTGACTTGCAAGAACAAAAAGCTACGGAACTCATCATCAATAGATATCTTCTTCTACCTTTCCGATTTGGGAAGAAGCTCACAGGTAGGTAGGTAGGTAGGTAGGTGGAGGATACACATGAAGCCCAAACGGAAATTGCCAAATTCACCTTTTCCATCATTTCTTGAGAGAAAAAAGAAAAAGAAGAAGGGGAAAAAAAAAAAAAAAAAAAACTGCTTTCAATTTTAGAGCCATTTTCATTTTCGCTTGCCGATTTTGTCTATCTGGGAATTCTTGAAAAGAAAATAGAAATGTTAGGTTTTGAAGAAAACTTTCTTTTGGAAATTTTTTTTCTTTATCAACTTTCTATCCTGTCGATGTCTGTTTTCTTTTCTTTTCATTTTGTTGATGATTTTCTTTTTTTTTTGTAACGAAAACAGTGAATTGTAACGATTCTTGGACAGTTTAAAATGAGCTTTTAGAAAAGACATTAAAAGGAGGTTACAAGTGTACTGAAAATGTTTCGTTTTCATTTTAATTTCTTATTTGAATTTCTTATATATTTCTTTCTTTCTTTGAGTTATAAAAAGTATTAAATTCATTTGAGTGCATAATTTATGTATGGAAAACAGATCAGTATATATACTGTTTAAAATAATAATATTGTAATTTTTAACTAAAACTAATATTTTGGAATATATTATCAAAGGGAATTTATTATATTTATGATATGTAAATTATTTGAAATATAAAAAATTAAAGTTACAAAACAAAATTTTCAATAAAAACAAAATTCTGATGATTTTAAGGAACATATATAGTAAAGTGTAACAATTAATAGTTGAAAAATTATAATGTAGATAAAAGTATTGATAAATATATTCAAGAATACATATGCACACACATCAATAATCTAATTTCCATATTTTCGACATGCTGAATTTATTTCATATCATTGTTAGCCGAATATTTATAACACTCTTTCATTATTTTGTCATTTTAAGACGTTATAAAACTTTAATATTTATCGGGATATTCAACCTTGTGAATCTTATCATTTTTATAATATAAACCTATTAAATTATAAAAATCGTTAAAAAACTTACTATATAAAAATTACGTTATAAAATCATTTAAAAAGAATCTTCTAAAAACCTGTTTAATTTGTAAAAAAATGAAGCAATAAATCTTTAACTCTCTATGTTAAAATAAGATTTTGTGAGCGTGTATGTATTTGTAACTTAGTATTATAGTTTTGAATATGTATCTTTTATTATTTTTTCAATTCCTTCTATTAGCTCACACTCTCCCTATATATATCTTGTTCAAATTTTCAATCGTTCATAAAATACTTTTATTCATCCCCTCAAGTTCAAATATTTTTTTTTTAACTTGTAGTGGATGACACTGGATGTTAATACAGTTTTTTCAAATATTAATTCATTCAATTAAATTTAATTCATTAATTTTAGTTTTTTAGATTTAAGATGCATCTATCTAACAATAAATGGCGCCAGATAAACTAAAAAAATGAATGAAAATTATTTATAAAGGACTTTCTGCAATATAGTGAAAAAAAGTAAAAATTGACTTTAAATTTTTTTCTATATTACTTGTTTAGTATTTAATTATAAATTATAAAATACTTGTTGTTTACTTTTAAATTAAATGGAATGGAAACCGTAATTTTTGATTTTAAATTTTAGGTTAAAAATCGTCTACTTTCATAACATTTGCCAAATATTCACAAACATATATATACATATACATAAATACAGGTTACCCATAAAAAATTGAGAATTTAATATAATATATATTTAATATCAAAACAAAAATTATTTTCAATTTATGGGTTTTGTTGTAGGTAATTATTTTTGTGTTATCATAATTTAGTATGTTTTAAAATGATTTAAATTTTTTTAGCGAATTTATTGTATTTTATTTGGCTTTAAAATTTAAACGAATAAAAACATTAACAGTGGTAATAAAAAATATAGAATTCGAAACGATAAATTGTATTTAATAAAGATTTCTTAACGGTTATATTTGTTGAGAAATTTTATTTTCTCTTTGAAATAAAATTGTCTTTGCTTTCATCGGACGATCTTTTAGAACAATTTTAATTTAATTATATAATTGTTCTCACGTGAAAAAGAAATTTAGAAAATAAATATTATAAAAAAGTATTTATAATGTATATAATATATAATTTAAATACACGAATAAGAATAGCTCGTTAAAGAATTTTAAGTATACCAATAAGAATAGCTTAAGAATAAAATTTAAATAAACCAATACGAATTGCTTGAGAATGAAATTTGAAAAAATTAAACCAATAAGAATAGCTTGAGAATAAAATTTAAATGAACCAATATAAGAATGAAATTCGAAAAATATTAATCAATGAATAGTTTAAAAATAAAATTTAAATGAACCAATATGAATTGAATGAGAAAATAATAAAATCAATAAGAAAAATGTTTTTATTTAAATATTTCACAGCATTTTGCTCTTAACATTAAATTAATTAATGCATAGCACTTGTATTAAAAATATAGAATTCCAAACGATTTTCCTTTCTTGAAAAATTTTAACATTGAAATTTTTTTGAAATTTGAAAAATTGAAATTTTGATTAAAATTTGAAATTTTTTTTTTTCACATTGAAATAAAATTGTTTTTGCTTTCAATGGACGATTTTTTTAGAACATTTTTATATTATTTAATTATATAATTATTAGCACGTGAAAGAAATTTAAAAAATAAATATTATGCATAAAAGTATATATAATGTATATAATAAAGAATTTAAATAAATAAGATTAGCTTGTTAAAGAAATTTAAATAAACCAATAAGAATATCTTGACAATGAAATTTAAATAAACCAATAAGAATAGCTTAAGAATAAAATTTAAATAAACCAATACGAATAGCCTGAGAATGTAATTTGAAAAATAATAAACCAATAAGAAACGTTTAAAGTGGTCAAGGAATTGAAAAACTGATCACGGACACGAAAAAAATAATGATCAAGCAAATAAAAAAAACCGCTACCTAAATCAATACCCATAATTTTATAAATAAAAAAAAATGCTAACTTAAATTGTAAATAAATTTTGTGCGATCATAACTTAAAATGTATTATAATGAGTTAAATTATTTTTAGCGAATTTCTTGCATTTTTATTTGGCCTCAAAATTTAAACGAATTCACGAACTCACGTTTTTTTAATAAAACAATTGCAAAAAAAATATTTTGTTATAAAATATCACTCAAATCAATTTAGATAAAATGAATTTATTTTGGTTAGATTACTAATAATTATGATCTAATAATGATAATTATTACTAATAATTTTGATTTTGATTTAATTTATATTTATTTACTCACTAATTAATTGTTATTTATCTGCTTCATATTTTATTAAACCGTAGATTTCATTAAAAAAATATATTGTTCTTAAAAACTATAGAATACCAAACGATTTTCCCTTCTTGAAAAATCTCATTTTCACTAAACACTTATATTATATTATTTTCACTTCAATAAAAACGTCTTTACTTTCACCAGACGATCGTTTTAGAACAATTTTTGCATTATTTTATTACATAATTATTAGCACGTGAAAGAAATTAAAAAAATAATAGAAAATGCTGAAATCTGCTCGGCAAATTTCAACTTATGTGTGAGCATTCGAGAACGGATGAATAAACTCAGGAATACGCCAATGTTTAATAATGCAAAGAGATATATCATGCAATTGATTGGAATACTACAAGAATGGCCAAATTCAATAACCACATTAATAGAGCAATGTTGTATAGATCGAGATCTTCATGAAGAATGAATTGTTCGAGAATCTCTCTCAAAAAAGAATATACAAAAATAAGATAAATGTCATCATAACTGAAGAATGAAGTATTCCGAATTGTATAAGAAACGTTATCACATTTAATAGCCAAAAGAATATAGAAAAGTTTGAAAATTCTAGACATAAATGAAGAATGAAGTATCCAAATACAATAAGATGCTCAATAAGCACGGGAAAATGGCCAAAGTGATAAATATGAAATGAAACTTCAACACACTGCAGTACTTATAGCCATTGGATATACAAATGTTTAAAATCCCAACCCAAAACGTGAAAAGTGATTCAAAACCATACTACAAAACACTTCAAACAAAGCCAAATTCTCCACAAAATTCCTGAAGACTAACGTTACTCATGAAGCATTTCAAGAGTTAAGGGGCCCAAAGTACCATTTTCCGCCAAAATCTGAAATGGAGTTTTATTTGTTTGGCGCCAATTTTCGAATAACGTCACGTTCCCTAACCAGGACAACATCATGTTCACACATAATAAATAAATAAACGAATAACAAATGTTAAAAGTGGTCAAGAAATGAGAAACTCATCAAGTTGATCGGAACTGTTGTAATAATTATTTAAATATTTCATAGCATTCATTTCATCACTTACAGAATTTCGGAATATTTCCCTTATTCTTTTTAAAACTCCCAAATATGTAGAATTTCTTAAGACATTGAATGAAGTTTAATAAGGAAATTTTGTATGTGCTGGGATCTTACCCGGGCATTCCGGCGCTCTCCATCTTGTTCGCCAGTACTACATCCCGGCTGTACACGTCGAACTGCCACTGTCTCTGTCCCATGACGCCTGCCAAGATGGCCCCCGTGTGGACGCCCACTCGCATGTCCACATTGGTGTTGGTCTTCTCTCGAACGGACCTGTAAAGAAATATACACATTTAGGTTAGGAGTCCGTGCATGACTTAACCACAAGCATCCACAAATTTCACTCTATTTCTTAGAAATTAGTAGTATATTTTGAGATGATCAACGATATAGAATTCAATTTGCCATAAAGTTGATAATATTTTTCTTAAGATTACTGGAAAAGCATTTTTAATTACTTATTTTGTAACATTCTATTATTTTGATTCTATTCCATTTCTAACTTTGATTCTGTTGCATTTTTTGTACAAGTACCTCAAAAAAGAATGTATTGGGGGCACAATGTACGTTCTACAAGATTTCATTCTAATATGTGATTGATTGTTATTCTAATGCAGTTGACAATACGGAGACAGTTAATCTTTTATGCTATCAGCAAGGGATGTCCCGCCCGCTGTTACTCTTTTAGCACTACACAGGAGGTGCGTGTAGCTTGAAAGATATGCCATGGACGCGAGCAACACTACCCCCCGCACACACAACGCTCTACGATTCTATTAGACCGGGATTTACGATTTAAAGTGGATTCGAACCACTACAAACATCCATGGCACTCCGACCCGAAAGCTGTGGTACCGAGCGCTAGTCACTCGGCCATGAATCACCCCTCTATAATTGTATTGTAAAATGTATTTATTATATTATGATTAAATTTCTAAATAAAAGAAATCAAATCAAAAAATGTAGTCAAGAAGAATTGAGATCTATTTCTGCAAATTGTTAACAATTATAAAACATGTTAATATCGCATTGCGCCATTATAGCACTTTATAACCCCGCTTGATTTGGGAGAAATTTTATAAGTTATTTTCTTCAAAATATTGCATTAATTTTGATCCATTCTTAAACTAGACGCTTCCTAAATCCTGTTTATTGGAAATATAGTTATTATTGATTCTTTGCTCAAGTTACCTCAAAAAGATATTCAATGGGTTTAAGCCACACTTTTGGAAGGACAGTAATAGAGCCACACAATTTTGCAAATATCATCAATATGCTTCGGGTTGATATCTCTATACAACTTAAAATGTCTTGAAATTCCCACATTGCTTGCACTTAGTTTTATAATTTGTTGTTGTTGTCGTTACTAATCCCTCTGGTGCAAGACAGCCTACATCATGGTCCAAAAAGACCCCGTCTAAGGAGACTGGTCCATGGCTAAAAGCAAACTAAAGTATGCTAATGCAGCTTCACTTTAGGCAGTAACCACGAAGGCTGAAGACTGATTAAATATAAAGATAACGCCCTACGGTCATATCAGACCGGAGCTAACGGTTTAAAATGGATTCTGTCACGGTAACGGTTTAAAATGGATTCACTACAAACATTCATGTCACCGCCTGGACTCCAAATCGAAACTTGTGGCACTCAGCGCCAGAGAGTTAGTCACTCAGCCATCAGGCCCTATTCTCTTTTTCTTCTTTATCGGCGCAACAGCTCCATAGTGGGCTAAGGCCTTCTGCCTACTGGCAAATTTCGAGACAGGTGATGTTTTCTTTATATGGGGTAGGATTGTCAGCTTACGGCCAACACTCTACAGTCATAACAGTCCGGAACCTACGGTTTAAAGTGGATACCGAACCACAACAAACATCCATGGCACCGCTGGGACTCGAACCCTAAACTTGTGACATCGAGCGCCAGGGCTTACAAATTATTACTATTAGATAGATATTTTAAAAATTGAATTCTTAAGGACATAAAAATATCATTGAGAAATATTGCATTTTGATTCAATATTGCACATTGATCTTATAATTTGTTCACAAATTATTAAAAATTTAATACATAATTCTATTTTTGTTTCAGCGTGATTAATTTATATTTTAGATTATCTATATATGATACATGCTAAGTGTTTCAATACATTTTTTAAAGACCGTATTCCAAATAGAATCAATAAAAAAAAATCTCTTTTCCATGAGACTGCCACAAACTCAAAGATCCTAGAGCTTCTATTATCTTTTTTCCGAAAATTATTTTTTTCTATCTACCACACAAAAGCAATCGTCTATAGAAAGGCTCTCTTTCGGGTTGTTAGAAGTTTTCAAAAGTATTTTATATGATTTTTTTTTTTTAGAATTTAGGGGTGGAGGTTGACGAGTAAGTGTGATTTTGCGGTATTTTTTATCACGATAACAAAATCTTGCCAGATGAGTTTTTTGTCAAATCTGTAGCGTGTCTTCCTTTTAAGATTGTAGAAAGTTTTATTCTTGTAAATGGTTTAGGAAACTGAAAGTTATTTCTATTTGTTCAAGGACATTACAAATTAGATTGTTTAAAGTCTTTGTTCAGTTTAAAACAAAGTTTTTAAGTTAGAAAAAAAAATTCTATTAAACTAGAAGGATAAAGATAAGTTAATATAATTTGCAGGAAAGGTTATTTTTCGGTTTTAATTCCAACAAATATCTAAATATTAGTATTTACAATCGTAACACAAAGATGGGACTTCCCTTATTTAAGCAATAAAGACAAAATTATATTAACTCACCATATACAATATTAATTGAGAAAGTAGAATTGTATTTATTAAATCTAAAGCAAATGCAAATTTGAGAACCTTTTTTTTTTTCCAGATTAGCGTTTGAAAAATACGACAAAAATTACGATAAAATATTATTTTTAAACAACTACTATTAATTATATATCCTACTATTGGGGATCTGATGGCCAAATAACTACCGCTCCGTACCACAGGGTTCGACACCCGGCGGTGAGATGGATGTTTGTTGTTGTTCTAATGCAGCTGGCAATACAGAAATTGCTAATCTTTATGCCATACGCAAGGACTGTACCGCTGTTACTCATTTAGCACTATATGTGTAGCGTGAAGATATGCTACGGACGCGAGTAACACTACCACCACAACATTCTATGATCTTATTAGACCGGGAACTACGGTTTCAACAGATTTCCGAACCACTACAAACATCCATGGCATTGACGGGAATCGAACACTAAACCTGTGGCATCGACACCAGAGCTTATAAATTATTACTATTTGATAAATATTTTAAAAACTAAATTCTTAAACACTGATAAAAACATCAATTAGAAATATTGCATCTTGATTCAATTTTGCATATTGATTTTATAATTTGTTCAAAAATTATTAAAGAATATAATGCATAATTCTATTTTTATTTCAGTGCGATTTATTTATATTTTAGATATCTTAGCATGGCACATGCTAGGTGTTTCGATACATTTTTTAAAGACTGTATTCCAAATAGAATCAATAAAAAAAAAAATTATTGAAGAAGACTAATAATATTTTATTTTGAAGGTAATATGCAGCTTCACTTTAACAGACTGATTAAACCTCAAGATAAAAGCTTTACGATCCTATAAGACTACGGCTTATGGTTTAAAATGGATTCGAACCCTAAAAACATCCATTGGCATCCATCCTGAAATTCAGGAACTATATAATTTTTCACAAATTATTAAAAATTTAATACATAACTATATATTTTTTTAGTGTGATTAGTTTATATTTTAGATAGCTTAACATGATACATGCCAAGTGTTTCAATACATTTTTAAAGATTATATTCCCAATAAAATCAATAAAAAAAATCACTTTTCCTTGAAACTGCCACAAACTCAAAGATCCTAGAGCTTCTGTTATCTTTCTTCTTCAAAAAACCTACCGAAATTATTTTTTTCTCCCTACCAAATAACAGCGCAATCGTCCATGGAAATGGCCTCTTTCGTGTTGTTATAAGTTTTTCAAAAAAAGTATTTCATATGATTTTTACCTTTTTTTTTGAATAGGGGAAGGGGGGGTGAGTCAGTGTGATTTTGCGGTATTTTATATCAGGATAACAAAAATCTTGCCAGACGAGTTTTTGTCCAATCTGTAGCGTGTCCTCTTTTAAGATTGCAGAAAGTTTTATTCTTATAAATGGTTTAGGAAATTGAAAGTTATTTCTATTTGTTAAAGGTCTTCACAAATTAGATTGTTTAAAGTCTTCGTTCAATTTAAAACAAAGTTTCTTAAGCTAGAAATTTTTTTTCTTCTATTCAACTAGAAGGGTAAAGGTAAGTTAATATAATTTGCAAGAAATGTTTTTTTTTTCCCGGTTTTAATTCCAATAAATATCTAAATATTAGTATTTACAATCGTAACACAAAGATGGGACTGCCTTATTTAAGCAATAAAGACAAAGCATATTTAATCAGCATATACAATATTATAAATTGAAAAATAAAATAAAGAATACCATTTTATTTTTAAAAGCAAATGCAAACTTGAGAACTCTTTTTTCCTGATTGGCGTTTGAAAAATATCAAAAATTGCAACAAAAATATTTTTAAAGAACCTACTACTAATATGGGGGCCTGATGACCAAGTAACTAGCGCTAGAGTACAGAGAGTTCGAGACCCGGTACCACAGAGTTCGATACCTGGTGGTGGCATGGATGATTGTTGGTGTTCTAATGCAGCTGGCAATACAGAGACATCTTTATGCCTAATCTTTATGCAATAAGCGATGTCTGCAGTGCCGTTACTCAGTTAGCACTACGCAGGGGGTGTAGCTTAAAGATATGTTCAGGACGAGAGTAGCACTATCCCCACAACGCTCTTACGATTCTATTAGACCGTGATCAACGGTTTAAAGTGGATTCCGAACCACTACAAACATCCATGGCACCGCCGGGGACTTAAACCCGAAACCTGTGGTACCGAGCGCCCCAGCGCTAGCCACTAGGCCATTCAGGCTCCAATAATAAAATACTAGAATAAATAATAATAATGACTAGAATAAATTGAAATAATAAAAAGATTTTCTTTTATAATTTATTTATCAATTATTAAAGAATTTGATGCATAATTCTATTTTCGTGTCAGTGTGATTCATTTATAATTTAGATATCTTAACATCAAATATGCTAAGTGTTTCAATACATTTTTAAAGACTATATTCCAAACAAAATCAATAAATAAAAAAAAAAAAATCACTTTTTGTAAAACTGCCACTAACTCAGATATCCTAGAACTTCTGTTATCTTTCTTCTTGAAAACTTAACCGAAATTATTTTTCTTTCTACCAAATAAAAGCAATCGTCTATAGAAATGGTCGCTTTCGGGTTGTTATAAGTTTTCAAAAAAGTAATTTAGATGATTTTGATTTTATTTTTTCTTTTTTTAGAACGGGGTAGAGGGGGGGGTGACGAGTAAGTGTGATTTTGCGGTATTTTATACCAGGATAACAAAATCTTGCCAGACGAGTTTTTGTCCAATCTGTAGTAGCATGTCCACCTTTTAAGATTGTAGAAAAAGTTTTTTTTTCTTATAAATGGTTTAGGAAATTGAAAGTAATTTTCTATTTGTTCAAGGCTTTACAAATTAGATTGTTTGAAGCCTCTGTTCAATTTATAACATAGTTTCTTAAGTTACAAAAAAAACCCTTTTTTTCTTTCTTTTAAACTAGATAGATAAAGGTAAGTTAATATAATTTGCAAGAAACGTTTTTTTAATTTAATTCAAACAAATATCGAAATATTAATATTTACAATCGTAACATAAAGATGTGATGGCCTTTTTTAAACATTAAAGACAAAGACATATATACTCAACATATACAATATTATAAATTGAAAAATTAAAAAGGTATTTATTAAATCTTGAGCAAATGCGAATTTGAGAACCTTTTTTTCCTGATTAGCGTTTGAGAAATACCAAAAAATTAATACAAAATATTATATTTAAAAAAACCTACTATTAATTTGGAGGCTTGATGGCCAAGTAACTAGAGCTCGGTACTACAAGGTTCGGGCTCGTGACCCGGCTGTGCCATGGATGTTTGTAGTGGTTCGGAATCCTCTTTAAACATTAGGTTTGGTCTATTATGACTGTAGAGCGTTGGGCGTATGTCTGGCAACCCTATCCCTTAAAAAGGAAACATCTCCTGTCTCGAAGTCTGCTAATAAGCAGAAGGCCTTGGCCCTCCTTGGGGCTGTTGCGACAATGAAGAAGGAGATTGGTTTGGTTTGTCGCTCTACGGCCATCTTGTGCACACGACGGCTAAACAGTTTGGGACCTGCAGTTTAACGTGTGGATTCCGAACCACTTACAAACATCCATGCTACAGCCAGGATTCGAAACTGGAGAATGTGGTACAAAAGTCCTGAACGTTAGCCAATTGGCCATCAGGTCGCAGAAGAAGGAGATTGATAAATGTAAAATTTATAGTTTCAAATGTTCCAATACATTTGAGAAATGTAGGTTTAAAAAATAGTAAAAAACCCTTACAATAAACTAAAATAATAAAATAGTAAAGATGTTTCTTTTGTAATTTGTTTACCAATTATAAAAGAATTTAATGCATAATTCTGTTTTCTTTATATTTTAGATAGCTTAGCATGAAACATGCTAAGTGTTTCAATACATTTTTAAAGACTATATTCCAAACAGAATCAATAAAAAAAAATCACTTTCCACGAAACTGCCACCAACTCAAGAGATCCCAGAACTTCTGTTATATTTCTTTCCAAAAAACCTACCGAAATTATTTTTTTTTGCTACCACATAAAAAGCAATCGTCTCTAGAAATGGTCTCTTTCGGGTTGTTAGAAGTTTTTCAAAAAAGTATTTCATATTATTTTATTTTTCCTCTTTTTTTTTGGAATGGGGGGATGGGGGGGTGGAACGAATAAGTGCGATTTTGCGGTATTTTATATCAGGATAACAAAATCTTTGCCAGACGAGTTTTTTGTCCAATCTGTAGTAGCATGTCCTCTTTATAAGATTGTAGAAAGTTTTATTCTTATAAATGGTTTAGGAAATTGAAAGTTATTTCTGTTTGTTCTAGGGCTTCGCAAATTATATTGTTTAAAGTCTCTGTTCAATTTAAAACAAAGTTTCTTAAAGTTACAAAAAAAAAAAAAAAAAAAAATTCTTCTGTTAGACTAGAAGGATAAAGGTAAGTTAATATAATTTACCAGAAATGTTCTTTTTTGGGAGGAGGACGGGGGGGGGGTTACTCATCCTCATCAATGGCGCAACAGCCCCATGGTCTGCCAACAGACAGATTTCGAAAAATAGCATGTTTTTCATTTTACGGGGTAAGGATTGTTATCCCTAAGTCCCTCAACTCTACAGTTATATTTAGACCGGGATCGACGGCTTAAAAGTGAATTCCGAACCACTACAAACATCCATACCACCGAAATTCAAACCTGAAATCTGTTGCACCGAGCACCAGACTCAACATGTACAATATTATAAATTGAAAAATTAAAATGGTATTTATTAAATCATTAAGCAAATATTAAATCAAACTTTTTTTAATGATTAGAGTTTGAAAAATACCAAAAAATTATAACAAAACAATATTTTTAATAAACTACTAGCAACGTTTTTATTTCACTTTTATTATTTATTTATTTATTTATTTATTTTGCGTTTTAGTTGGCTATACGTTTCTATTGCCTATTTAAAACTCTTTAAAATTAATAAATATTTTCCTTATTACGTACTGTCTTAGAGTTTTTTCATTAATTCTTAAACGAAAGAGAATGCACTTTTGATTAACGTTATTTATGTCACTGAAGATTGATCATTTCCGTTAAGTGTTTGTTGGCAATTTACGGTAAATGCACATTACCATCAGCAGTGAATCATCTCAACTGGCATCTGCTACCTATCTTTTAGTCTTCCTTTTTTTATTCTACACAAATAGCAGCTTGTTCATGGATTGTTTATTATGTTTGCATTCTAAAGTCAAAGAAATTTGATTTAATGATATTTATTAAACCTTAAGCAAATACAAACTTGAGAACCTTTTTTCCCTGATTAGAATTTGAAAAATATTAAAAATTACAACAAAATATTATTTTTAAACAACCTACTATTAATATCAGGGCCTGATGGCGAAGTGACTGGTACTCCGGCGCTGGTACCACAAGCTTCGGGTGGAATCCATTTTAAAACCGTAGGTTCCGGTCTAATATGACTGTAGAGCTTTTGGGCATAAGGCCGACAACCCTACCTCATTAAAAAAGAAAACATCTCACGTTTCGGAATCTTGGCAAAAGAACTTGACCCACCATGGGCTGTCACGCCATTGAAGATTGGTTTGGTTTGTCGCTCTACAACCATTTTGTCCACACGAGGGCTACATTTGGGACTAATGTCATATTTGTACATTTTTCGGAACACTTATTCACGTAATATTTATTATTATCTCATATTTGCTTTATTTTTAGTTAACTTGTGCAAAAATTAATTTTTAATTTTGTACTAAAGCTATTATTTTTGCAATACTTATTCTAAGGGATTTGGTTAGACGCTCTACGGTGTACACTTTAGGCTAATTAGACCTGGACCTACAGTTTAACGTGGCTTCCGAACCATTTACAAACATCCATGCCCCCGTCAGGATTCAAACCAGAAGCTTGTGGTACCAATGGCCAGAGCGCTAGGCAATTGACCATCAGACCGCTGTCATTGAAGAAGAAGACTAAAAATATTGTATTTTTATTGCATTATTAAAATTTGTCTTGGAATTTTAGCTGGTTATACGTTTTTATTGCTTACTTAAAATTCTTTGAAATTAAACAATACGTTCCAGTATTATGTAATGTAATACTTTAATTAACTTTTTGTTTTATCTGTCTTTAGTCTATCAAAGTACTTTCATTTGATACAGAAAAGATATCACATCTGGAAGGTAATACAGATGTTAAGATGACTGCATGTTAAGGTGCTCATTATGGCTTAACTGCAACTGCACTAATTACAGAGGGAGTATGGAATGACTGTTATTCCAGTCTGCCCTCTCTTTACAGATTATAAATCGTACTGAGTATTAATCTAATCCAATCAAATTAGCGCGTTCATTAATTGAAAATATTTACACACACTCACCAAAAGATAGAATTGTAATTTGAGCTACGTATTGTGCAGTCTCAGACACGATTGGTATTGATTAACATCTGGAGGTGAATTAAATAGTAATTTACGTCACAAGTAATTTGTGAAGTAATTTGGCAAATATTTTACCAACCAACCACCACTTCGAACATATTATTATTTGGCAAATATTTGCCAAATTAATAATATGTTCGAAGTGGTGGTTGCTATGTAGTGGATGCTGGAATCAATAGCTACGTTAAATTAAGATTGTGGTATTTCATTTAATTGGAGGTATATGTCGCAATTCAGCAAATTACCTTGGGTTTGAATGAACTAATTTAGATGTGCAAATTTGTTAATACAGAATATATAGAAAGTTATTTAAAATCATTAGGAAATAGTATGAAAAAAATATGCTTTTTAATTAGCTCAGATGTAAAATATATTCAGTTTTAATGAGTAAAAGAGAAATATGCAATTTATTTACCTTGTAAAATCTTATTCAATTTATTGGTGAAGAAGAAATTACAGTTTTTAATCACTATATTTGTATTAATTACGTATCCTATTAATAAAACATATCTAGCATTACTAGATTATGATTAAAAATGAATTAAGTTAGTTTGTTATTAGACCAATAGGTAATTTGGTTTAATCGTCCTATTTATTACTTATCCTATTAATAAAACATATCTAGCATTATTATGAATAAAAAAATAAATTAAGAAAAATCTTTTTATCAGGAAATAGTTAATTAGCTTTAATCGTCATATTTATTTTAATTACCTGTCCTATTTACAAATCCTATCTAGTAATACTATATTATTATGATTACAAAATGAATTAAGGCATTATTGTTGTTAGACAATAGCTAATTTGCTTTAATTATCATAGTTATTTTGATTACCCATTAATAGAAGAATCTTATTAATTAATATATCATTATTATTATTACAAAATACTAATAATGATAATTAGTATTAATATATCATTATAATTATAAAATGAATTCAGGTAAAGGTCAAAGTACTTTTATTTTTGATAGAAAATACTCACATCTGCAAGGTATAAGAGATGTTAAGATGTGCTGCATGTTAAGGTGATCATTAAGGCCTAACTGCAACTGCACCAATTAAAGAGGGAGCACGGAATGGCTGTAATTCCACTCTGCCTTCTCTTTACAGATTATAAATCACAGTATTAGTATTAATCTAATCCAATCAAATTAGCGCGTTCATTCATTCAAAATATTTACACACTCAGCAAAAGATAGAATTGTAATTTGAGCCATGTATCGCGCAGCCATTGCTATTGATTAACATCTAGAGGTGAATTAAATAGTAATTTGCGTCGCAAGTAATTTGTGAAGGGGGTTGCTATACCAATATTTGCCAAATTAATATGTTCGAAGTGGTGGTTGCTATGTAGTGGGTGCTGGAATCAATAGATGCGTTAAACTAAGATTGTGGTATTTCATTTAATGGGAGATCTATGTCGCAATTCGGCAAATTACATTGGGTTTGAATGAAGTAATTTAGGAGCGCAAATTTAAGATGTTAATACAGAATGTGTGGAAAGTGATTCAGAATCGTTATGATATAATATGAAAAATATGCTTTCTTAATTAGTTTAGATGTAAAAAATATTCAATTTTTATGAGTAAAAAAATGAAAAAGTATGATGCTATTTACTTTATAAAGTTGTAAAATCTTGTTTAGTTTGTTGGTGAAGATGAAAAAATTACAGTGTTTTACCCACCATAATTATATTAATTACCTATCCTATTAATAAAACTTATCTAGCATTATAAGATTATGATTAAAAATGAATTAAGGTAACTTTGTTATTAGACAATAGGTAATTTGCTTTAATCATCATATTTATTTTAATTAAATATCCTATTAATAAAACATATCTAGCATTAATATGAATAAAAAATAAATTAAGGAAAAATTTTTTATTAAGCAATAGTTAATTTGCATCAAACGTCATATTTATTTTAATTAGCTATTCTGTTATTAATACAAATCTAGTATTAGTATATTAATTACAAAATGAATTAAGGAAATTTTGTTATTAGACAATAGTTAATTTGCTTTAATTATCATAGTTATTTTAATTACCTATTAATAGATCATACCTATTATTAATGTATCATTATAATTACAAAATGATAAAAGGTTAAGAGGAAAGGTCAAAGTACTTTTATTTGAGAAAGAAAAAAATACTCGCATCAGGAAGGTATTACGGATATTAAGATGTACTGCATGTTAAGGTGCTCATTGTGGCTTAACTGCAACTGCACTACTACAGAGGGAGTATGGAATGGCTGTAATTCCACTCTGCCCTCTCTTTACAGATTACAAATCATACTCAGTATTAGTCTAATCCAATCAAATTAGCGCGTTCATCAATTCAAAATATTTACACACTCACCAAAAGATAGAATTGTAATCTGAGCTACGTATTGCGCAGCCATTGGTATTGATTAACACCTAGAGGTGAATTAAATAGTAATTTGCGTCGCAAGTAATTTGTGAAGGGGTTGCTATACCAATATTTGCCAAATTAATAATAGGTTCCAAGTGATGGTTGCTATGTGCTAGTTGATGCTGGAATCAATAGATGCGTTAAACTAAGATTGTGGTATTTCATTTAATGGGGAATCTATGTCGCAATTGGGAAAATTACATTGGGTTAGAATGAAGTAATTTAGGAGAACAAATTTAAGATGTGAATACAGAATATATGGAAATTTATTTAGAATCGTTATGAAATAACGTGAAAAATATGCTTTTTAATTAGCTTAGATACTAACAAATATTCAGTTTTTATGAATAAAAGAAAATATATGCGGCTCATTTACCTTATAAAGTTAAAAATCTTATTCAGTTTATCGGTGAAGAAGAAATTATAGATTTTTATCATCACATTTATTCTAATTACCTATCCTATTAATAAAAACATATCTAGTATTACTATATTATTATGATTACAAAATGAATTAAGGAAATTTTGTTATTAGGCAATAGTTATTTTGCTTTAATAGTTAATTTGCTTTAATCATCATATTTATGCTAGTTATCTATCTTATTAATAAAATGATATGATATGATGCCATGATATTTCTTCAGAACGGGAACTTACTACTGTGTCCAAAACGTAAAACCAATTTTCAATTTAAAATTCCCGGGTATATGGTATTTCAATATTTTTTTTCTTTTTTACGTTGTTGTTACTGATCATGACATCTGAGCGAAATTTGACGTCGAAATATTCATTAGTGGTTGAGTTACGCTTGACTTTGTGAGACGCTAAAAGTGAATCCGGCGATCTTTGAAATATCTGAATTAATTGGGCAAAGAATATGCATTTAATTTTGTTTGCGGCATTGTTTAGGATGTTGCAGAAAGCCTTCCTATATCGGAAAGAAATGCTTACTAGTGGTATAAGCAGTTCAAAGAAGCCAGAGAACGCGTTAAAGACGAAGAGCCCTCTGGTCGACCGTCAACTTCAACCGACGAAGCTCATGCCCAAAAGTTAAAGATTTGGTTCTTCAAACCGTCGATTTACAATTTGAGACCTTGTTGATGATGTTGAAATTTCAAAAGGATCGGTCAATTCTATTGTGGGCCTCAAGCGCGTGAAATCTCGATTGGTACCGAAAACACTAAATGCGCCCGGTCACACTGCAATGATTCTTCGTGACATTTTTGCCGCAATTGAAACCCATATCGTTCCACAATCACCGTATTCACACCGTGCGACTTCTGGCTATTTCTTAAACTCAAAAGACCACTCCGGAGACGCCGTTTTGACTCGATTGAGGAGATTCAATGTGAATCGGCGCTTTAAAGGCCATCCCGGCCGATGACTTTTTAGCGTGCATTGAAGATCGGAAAAGAGTTGGCATAAGTGCGTTGTGTCCGGAGGGGATTACTTTGAAGGCGATGAAATAAATTTGGAAGAATAAATAAAGAGTTTTTGAAAAAAAAAAATAATTGATCTTACTTTTTTGGCACAGTAATATCATAATTTATAAATATTAATAATATTTTCCTCATTCTAAAATATTTCTTTTTAAAATTAATTAATAGCTACATTTTTAACATTAATTAAAAGCTATCGATTTTTACATTTTTAAAATTAATTAAAAGCTATCGATAATCTATAATCTCCGTAGTAACGAAAATATTTTTTTCTCCATGCACTTTGTTGACATACTTATAACAAAAGATTACCATCTTCGTTATTAATTAACTATTCATTACTATTTTTGTTATCTGCCCCTGTCACACGGCGTTTTGTGGAATATAAGTTGTTAAACGAAAATTCAGTGACATATTAATGAGAAGAGATTTTTCTTCCGTGTTGGCATGGTAATCTATCAGCTACTTCATTAAATAAATATTTTATTTCATACATATTGTACGGCAAACTGAATACTAGTGCATTAAATATTCAATATCTCTGGAGAAAAACTTTTTTTTAAGAAAATGAAAGGAAAATTATTAAAAAGGGACATACAGATATACTGTACCTGTCGAGAATTAATGTGAAATTATAAGACTTTGCTCATTTATTATTTATTATTCATTCGCACAGAAATTATATCTCTTCACATTTTTGTTTGTAAACGACAAAATTTATTTTTGTAATGGTGTTCTTGGAGAATTTTTCGATTTTTTTTTTTTAGTTTTTTGTTATGCAGCATAATATCACTTGCAAAACAATGTGTTATTAATATTATATGTGCGTTGATGTAACTGCTTATTATGTATATTAATGTTGTCAGTAGTATAATAAGTTTATTAATATTATCACTGATATTAACTGTATTGTTAGAACAAACTGTTTATTTTGATTGTTGTAGATTTTTAGTAAACAGTTAGTTCTCAAATAGACTTTTTTGTTTTAAAAAAAGAATAGTTTTTATTAAAAAAGCATATCTATAAATATCTGAAAGTAATTTGTACTGCATACTGAAAGAAAATGCATACTGTTGACTACATTCTGAAAGATGCATAATGACTACATTCTGAAAGATAATGCATACTGACTACATTCTGAAAGTTGATAATGCATACTGTTGACTACATTCTGAAAGTTGATAATGCATACTGTTGACTACATTCTGAAAGTTGATAATGCATACTGTTGACTACATTCTGAAAGATAATGCATACTGTTGACTACATTCTGAAAGAGATAATGCATACTGTTGACTACATTCTGAAAGATGATAATGCATACTTTGACTACATTCTGAAAGATGATAATGCATACTGTTGACTACATTCTGAAAGATGATAATGCATACTGTTGACTACATACTGGATAGGTAATTAGAATAAATATTATGATTAAAAAACTGTAATTTCTTCTTCACCAATAAATTGAATAAGATTTTACAACTTTATAAGATAAATTAGCCGCATATTTTTTTTTTTTTTTACTCATAAAAACTGAATATTTTTTTTTACATGGAAGCTAATTAAAAAGCATATTTTACATATTATTTCATAACGATTTTAAATAACTTTCCATTTATTCTGCATTCTTAAATTTGCACTTTTAAATAACAGTACTTCATTCAAACCCAACGTAATTTTCTCAATTGCAACATAGACTTCCAATTAAATGAAATACCACAATCTTAGTTTAACGCATCTATTGATTCCACCATCGACTACATAGCACCCACCACTTCGAACCTATTATTCATTTGGCAAATATTGGGATAGCAACCCGTCACAAATTGTTTGCGACGCAAATTACTATTTAATTCACCTCTAGATGTTAATCAATACCAATAGCTTCGCGATACTACTTTTCTCAAATTACAATTCTATCTTTTGGCGAGTGTGTAAATATTTTGAATGAATGAAGGCGCTAATTTGATTGGATTAGACTAATACTAAGTGTGATTTATAATCTGTAAAGAGGGCAGAGTGGAATTAGAGCCATTCCATACTCCCTCTGTAATTAGTGCAGTTGCAGTTAAGTCATAATGAGCACCTTAACATGCAGTACATCTTAACATCTGTAATACCTTCCAGATGTGAGCATCTTTTTCAATTTAAAGTAAAAGTTCTTTGATAGACTAAAGGTAGACAAAAAAAAAAAAAACGTTAATTAAAGTATTATATTGCATAATACTGGAAAGTAATGTTTAATTAAAAAAATTTTAAATAAGCAATACGAACGTATAACCAGCTAAAAAATATCAAGAAAAATTTTAATAATGCAATAAAAGTAAAATGAAATATTATTAGTCTTCTACTTCAATAGCTAGGCTTTGGCCTTTGGTACCAGAAGCCTCAGATTCGAATCCCGGCATGGATGTGTATGAGTGGTCCAGTATCCACGTTAAGCAATAGGTGCCACTCTGTATAGCTCTCGTTTGGACAAAATGACCGTAGAGCGACAAACCAAACCAATCTTCTATGGCGTGACAGCCCGCATGTTGGGCCAAATTCTTTTGCCAAGATTCCAAAACATAAGATGTTGTTTTCTTTTTAATGAGGTAGGGTTGTCGGCCTTATAGCCAAAAGCTCTACAGTCATATTAGAACTGGGACCTACGATTTAAAATGGATTTCACCCGTAGCCTGTGGTACCTAGCGTCAAAGCGCCAGTCATGGCCATCAGACCCTCATAATAATAGCAGGTTGTTTAAAAATAATATTTTGTTGTAATTTTTAGTATTTTTAAACACTAATCAGAAAAAATATGTTCTCCAATTTCCATTTGCTTAAAATTTAATAAATGCAACTAAATAAACGTTATTTGACCTTAGAATACACACATAATTAATGATCCGTGAACAAGATGCTATTTGTGTAGAATAAAAAAAGGAAAAAAAGGGTAAAAGATAGGTAGCAGATATTCAAACAGAAATGCGAGTTGAGATGATTCACTGCTGATGGTAGTAATGCGCAATTACCGTAATATGCCAGCAAACGCTTTTCGAAAATTATCAATCACCAATGACATAAAAACACGTTTACTAAAAGTACGTTCTTATTCATTTAGTATTTAATGAAAAATCTCTAATAAGACATTATATAATAGTGGAAAATATTGGTTAATTTCAAAGAATTTAAAAAAAAAAACAATGAAAACTTATCAGCTTAAATGCGAAGAAAAATTTTAAGAATGCAATAAAAGTAAAATAAAAAAATACTTCTAGTCGTCTTCTTCAGTGGCGTGAAAACCCCATGGTGGACAAGCTTTCTGCAAGATTTCGAAACCTAAAGATGTTTTCTTCTTACGGGCTAGGGTTGTCAACCTTATGCCCAACGCTCTACCATGAGATTAGACCGAGACCCACGGTTTAAAGTGGATTCAAACCACTACAAACATCCATGCAGGGCCTGACGGTTGGCGTACCACAAGTTTGGGATTGGGTCTCGGCGGTGCCATGGATGCTTGTAGTGGTTCGGAATCCACTTTAAACAGTAGGTAACGATATAATATGATCGTAGAGAATTGTGGGGTAGTATTCTCGCCTCCGTAGCATATCTTCAAGCTACACGTGTCCCTGGTATTGTTAAATGAGTAACAGCAGTGCAGCCCTTGCTTATGGCATAAAAGATTAACTGTCTCTGCATTGCCAACTGCATTAGAATAGCAACAAACATCCATGCAACCACTGGGTCTCGAACCCTGTAGTACCGAGCGCTAGTCATGGCCATCAGGTCACCCATATTAATAGTAGGTTGTAATTTTTGGTATTTTCAAACGCTAATCAGGAAAAAAAAAAAGGTTCTCAAGTTTGCATTTGCTTAAGATTCAATAAATACAATTTTAATTTTTCAATTTATAATATTGTATATGAAAAGTGCATACGCTTTTGTCTTTAATGCTTAAATAAGACAATCCTATCTCTATTACGAATGTAAATACTAATATTTAGATATTTATTCGAATTAAAACAGAAAAAATAAGATTTCTTTCAAATTATATTAACTTACCTTTATCATTCTAGTTTAATAGAAAAAATTGTTTTTTTTTTTGTAATTTAAGAAACATTGTTTTTAAATTGAGCAAAGACTTTAAACAATCTAATTTGTAAAGCCCATGAACAAATAGAAATAACTTTCAATTTCCTGAACCATTTACAAGAATAAAACTTTCTACGATTTTAAAAGAGGACATGCTACTACAGATTGGACAAAAACTCGTCTGGCAAGATTTTGTTAACCTGATATAAAATACCGCAAAATCACACTGACTCACCCCCTCCCCAATCCCAAAAAAAAAGAAAAAAAATCAAAATCATATGAAATACTTTTCTGAAAAACTTCTAACAACCCGAAAGAGACCATTTCTTTAGACGATTGCTTTTATGTGGTAGAGATAAAAAATAATTTCGGTTAAGTTTTTTGGAAAAGAAAGATAACAGAAGCTCCGGGATCTTTGAGTTGTGGCAGTTTCAAGGGAAAGTTATTTTTTTCATTTTCATTGATTCTGTTTGGAATACAGTCTTTAAAAATGTATTGAGACACTTAGCATGTAGCATGTTAAGCTATCTAAAATATAAATTAATCACACTAAAACAAAAATAGAGTTATGTATTAAATTGTTTAATAATTTGTGAACAAATTATAAAGGGCTTGAATGTGAAGGGAGAAAGGGAAGGAAAGGGAAAAGAGTGTCTAGCGCTCTGGCGCTAAATATCAAAGCGTGCCATGGATGTTTGTAGTGGTTCGGAATCCAGTTTAAACAGTAAGTCACGGTCTAGTATGATCATAAAGCTTTGTCTTGAAGTCTTCAGGTCTTTAGGACTCGGCTTATCGCTGAAGTGAAGCTGCATATTACCGTTAAAAATAGAATATTAGTACTCTTCTTCAAGGCGTGACAGCCCCATGGTGGAAAAGGCCTTCTGCAAGATTCGAAACAAGAGATGCTGTTTTTCTTTTTACGGGTAGGGTTAACAGACCTATACCCAACGCTCTACTGTCATATTAGACCTGGACCTATGGTTTAAAGTGGTTTCCGAACCACTACAAACATCCATGCGGGACCTGATGACTGAGTGGTCAGCGCTCTGGCGGTACAACATGTTTCGGGTTCTAGTCCTGGCGGTGGCGTGGATGTTTGTAGTGATACGGATTCCACATTAGGGAAGAAAGGTTTTCGAGAAGAAAGATAATAGAAGGTCTAGGATCTTTGAGTTAGTGGCAGTTTCATGGAAAAGTGATTTTTTTTTATTGATTCTATTTGGAATCTACAGTCTTTAAAAATGCATTGAAATACTTAGTATGCATGATGTTAAGCTATCTAAAATATAAATGAATCACACTGAAGCAGAAACAGAATTATGCATTAAATTCCTCAATAATTGGTATACAAATTATAAAAGAAAATTCTTTTTCATCATTTTAGTTTATTCGAGTCGTGTTTTTTTTTAAACATTTTTAAACCAACATTTCTCAAATGTATTGGGACATTTGAAACAATAAATTTTATATTTATCAATCTTCTCCTCCTTCATGGTCGCAACAGCCCCATAGTGGGCCAAGGCCTTCTGCTTACTGGCAGACTTCGAGACAGGAGATGTTTCCTTTTAAGGGATAAGATTGTCAGCCTTTCGTCCAATGCACTACAATCATATTAGATCGAGAATTACAGTTTGAAGTGGATTCGAACCACTACAAACATACATGGCACATGCGGAACTCGAACTCAAAACCTGTGGCACCGAGCTCCAAAGCATTACTCATTCGACCATCATGACCAGCAGCCCTCCTTTCTAATAGATAATTTTTTTCTTCTAATGCAGCTGGCAGATAGACCGTGATCTTTCGCCATAAGGGTTGCGCCGATGTTACTCACTTTGCATTACCCAGGGGGCGCGTGTAACTTGATGGTAAGCCACGGACGCGGAGTAACAATGCCCCCGCAGCGCTCTACGATCCTATTAGGACCGGGACCTACGGCTTAAAGTGGATTCGAACCACTACAACACCCATGGGCAAAGCCGGGATTTGAACCCGTTACCTGTGGTACCGAAAGCCGAAGCGCTAGCCATTCGGCCATCAGGCCCCCTTCTAATAGATAATATAAAATCTGTTCTAGATCAACTCAGTTAAAGGTTTGGTTTGTCGCTCTACTTCATCTTGTGCACACAAGGGCTAAACAGACCGGGATGTAAATTGGATTCTGAACTACTCGCAAACATCCATGCCACCGCCAGGATTCGAACCTGATGACTGTGTTAACAAAGGTCAGAGAGCTATCCAATTGGCCAGATTAAAGGAGAGACCTTAGAAGTTTCAAAAATAGGCAATTCAGTGATAAAAATTATAACCTGAAACAACCAGAAAAGCAATTCCAAAAACGAGGATATATAGAGAAGATTATGTATATAAAATTTCAGATTTTCTTATTTGCTGTTTATTAAAAAAAAAAAAAGATAGATAAAAATTGATTCGATTTTGGAAACTTTGAATATTCATATATAAAAAAATGCTTTGGAATAAAAACTTACTTTCTAAGAAATAAAGGAACAAAATATTACATTCTAAGATATGAAAACTAATATTCTAAGAAATAAGAAATAAGAATTTATGTTCTAGGAAATAAGAAATAAAAACAAATGCAAATTCACGAACATAAAAAAAAAAAAAGAAGACTTAGATTTAGATGATATTTTCTGTCTTATATTTAAAATATTTAGTTTATTAAATTAACATTGAGAGAAAAAGAAACGCATGAAAGTTTTAAAATTTAATTTTAAACTATTCACTTTTGAAACTTTTGGATAACATTTGAAGTTGAAAATAGCAATAACAAATAATTCATGAGATAGAGTTTCAAAAGTATGTATATAATTTGATACAGATTCAAATTTATCAGGTTTCAAATGAAGCGTAATTTTATATATTTCTCGTGTTATTTTTAAGGGTTTATATAAAAAAATCATTTTCCTTTTCTTTATATATAAAAAAAATTAAATTTGATAATTTTTAATCTTCCGATAGATTTAATTTAGCACATTATCTAAAGTTAAATTATATTGGATTTAACATAACATTTGAATAGTGCAAATTATCAATTTTTTCTACATGAATTAAAAATTTTGTTTCACTTACATTTTGAACAACAATTTTATCCATATGAAAGTATTAAACATTTTTATTTTGCCACAGAATTTTTTTATTAAGAATCATGACTAAAATCGTTCCACTTCTTAAATCATTATTTTAAACATTACTCAACATACATGATGATGAAAAAAAAAGCGATAACATAATATTATCACAAACATATATAAAAGATTTTAAACCTATTTATATAACTATTCTTTTATATTACTCTAACATGAGCCGATTTTTATGCAAAATTAACAAAATAGCATCAGATATAATTGTTTATAGAATTAGATAGAACAGAATAAGTTTAACTCTATTTAAAGTAACTTTAAAAAATTAAATGTTTATTATTTAGAACACTTTCTTAACCACCAGGGTATATATTGAGAACTTATAAAGATTTCATTACAAAAATTGGAGGATGAGCAATTTATGTTTGCTATTCGATAATTGAAAGCATGGGTAAAATACCGTTAAAATAACATCTCAATATTTATAACAATGAATGTAAAATAGATTAGCTATTCATAGGTATTATGAATTGACGTTTTAAAGTTTAGCAGTTAATTGGATATTTTCCTGTTCAAATTATTAAAATGGAAACTACTAATTTATTTTCAAGTAGAAAATATTTTAAATAAACAATCTGAACAATACCGTTTTTAACTAATGAACTTAAATTATTAATGGATTAAATTATTTATTAATGTAATTTTTATTTTATTAAATTAATTATTTAATGGATTAAAATTAATTTATTTGTTAATTTAAATGACACAAAGATAAATATCAGATACTCATTTAAATTCAATTTTAGTTTGACCATCGATTATGTGGATAGGTTAACATCCGTTTTAAAAGCGGAAATGGACGAATCGATTACTTGTTAGGGGTGCTAGTCAGATCTATGTGGCGCACAGCAGTTTTAAAAAGAAAAGTTTACCAGCTATTGTAGCGTTTTTTCCATTTAACTTTTCTTTTGATACGCAATATAAAATTTTAAATTATTAAAAAAAAACATTTTTATTATAATTATTTAAATAATTTAATTATAATTATATTATTAAATTATTTTTTTCTTCCTATTATATCCTCATTTCTATTATAATTATTTTTATATCATTTTCAAAGGGATTTTATAATAAAATAATAAAAATTATCTTATTACAAAATCCCTTTGAAAATACCTTTCTGCCTATTACGCCGCTTTGTTGTTGAATCTGTCTGATTTGGCAGTTTGCCAATTTATGGTTTTCCACATAATTGGTGATGGTGGAAGAAATTCAGTATACGTAAAATTATTCATACATTTTGTAACAAAAACTTAACAGTGAAGTATTAAAAACGATTATAAAGAACAATTTATTTTCTTTTAAATTATGGTAATTAACAAGTTTTTCTCTCTGAGATATAAAGCAAAAGTAGAACTTGCTTGAAATAGGAAGAAGCAATAAAAAAGAAATAAATTAATTCCCTGGTTATTGATTTTTAAAATCAATTACCTTAATGAATTCAAATAAAATTACTTTTCCCTCAGGATAAATTCGAATATCATTTTAATACGAGATAAAATTTCGAAATACTTATTTGAAACTTCCAACATTCATTGTTATTCAAATAACGAGCGGAAAAAGCCGGCATTCAATATGCGAAATTCTTGTTGGAATAGTTTGCCCTGCTCGGAATTAGTTTTCGTAGGAATTACTCGACCAGAATTTAACGAATGATCTATTTATAACAAAGCAAATTAAATGCGACATTTTTCGCAGAAAATACCGCTGTTAAGTCGAGCAAAAATACCATATTAATTACAAAGGATTATCCAAAGATTAAAAAAAAAATATTCTACTGAGTGTGAACATCATTATCTATTTTGACTATTTGAAAAAAATCATTTCAAAAGATTTATTTCGAAGGATTTTCTTATGTAATAAATTATATTAATAGTATAGTCTATTATTATACAGTTTGACATTTTGTGAATAGGTATGTTCGTAAACACATTAAAAATTTTTTTGGATCGGTATAGTGTTTTTGGGTGTATGATTGATATTGGAGCCTAATGGCCAACTGATTAACGTACTGGTGCTCAGAGCCACAGGTTTCTGGTTTGAATCCAGGCGGTGCAATGGATGTTTGTAATTATTCGGGATCCACTTCAAACTATACGTCCCGTTTTAATATGACTGCAGAGCGTTGACCGTAGGGTTGACAACCTTACTCTGTAAAAAGAAAAAAACATTTTCTGTTTTAAAATCTTCTAGTAGGCAGAAGGCCTTAGCCCAACATGAGGTTGTTGAGCCAATGAAGAAGCAACTGATATTTTTCATATTTAATGAAAAGCATAAATGTGTTGTGTACAAGCCTTTTTCTTCTTTATTGTCACAACAGCCCCATGATGGCCAAGGGTGTCTGCCTAATGGCAGATTTTGAGACAAATGCTTTCTTTTTACGGGGGTAGGGTGAGTCAGCCTTTACGCCTAACGCTCTACAATCATATGGAGCAGGGACCTACGGTTTGAAGTGGATTTCAATCAATATAAACATACATTGTACTGCCGGACTCGGAACATTAAAACTAAGCGCCAAGAATAAACACTAGAGTGTATCATTAGCGTTGTTTATACGTACTGTCGTGTCGACGTGAGTGGCAATATTTATTTATAAATATTTTTTTGTATTCGGGTAAAATTGCTTGTAATCATTGTAAAATTCATGTGATGTGGTGGTATATTTCATGTGTGTCGGCTGGATGTATGTATATTGATCTAACTAGATGCAATTAAAGAAGAGGTAGTTTCCGGCTGGATGTATGTATATTGATCTAACTAGATGCAATCAAAGAATGGGTAGTTTCCGGGGAAACAGATTTTTTTTGCCACAATTGAAAATGAAAATGATATCTTTGTGAAGTTTTTAATTGGAGGGTATTGCGAAACTTCAAAGCGCCAGATGATAGAGAGCGAAAATTTAGTAGGTCAGTTAAGGCTTGACAAGTTATCTGCTCTACCGTATTTATTGATGGGGTGACTCGTACAAACAAAAACAAAATGTCTTTGGAGGCGGATAGGAGGATGGTCAATCATATTAGACCGGGACTTACGGTTTTATACAGTTTTTTGTAATCTTCGGTTATTTTTAGTTAGTTAGTTAATTTTTAGCGCTCTGGTGCCACAGGTGTCGGGTTCGAGTCCCGGGCTGTACCGTGGATGCTTGTAATGGTTCGGAATTCACTTTAAACCGTAGGTTCTTTTCTAATATGGTCGTAGACCGTTGTGAGGTTGTGTTACTTGCGTCTGTAGCATATCTTCCACATGGATAGTTCTAAATGAGTAACAGAAAGGGTGAGTAGGTGCAGCCCATGCATAAGGCATTAAAAATTAATTGCCTCTGTATTGTCAGATGCATTAGAACAATAATAACGGCTTTAAGTTTAGTCTTATTAAGCTAACGGCTTTAAGTTTAGTCTTATTAAACTAACAGCTTTAAGTTTAGTCTTATTAAGCTAACGGCTTTAAGTCTAGTCTTATTAGACTAGGACCTACGGTTTACGGACCTCGGTATATCCATGGCACCACCAGGACTTGAAAACGAATCCTTTTTTACAAACCACTAGAGCGCTAGTCGCTCAGCCATCAGGCCCCATATTAAACATTGCTTTCTGAAATTTTTATGTCTTACTTTTTACACTCCAATATTACTGCCATATAAACGGAATGCTTATTAAATATAAATTTCTGAAAATAACAATAGAAAAAAACTATTGAAGAAATTTATGCAAAGAAACGTTTGTTTGATTTATATATATACACTCAAGAGCCAAAACATTATGACCACCCCTACATTTTGCAATGAACTCGTCTGGATGACGTGGAAGGCACGTGATCAGGTGGAAGTGGTATTTAACTGGTATTAATCCATGCCAAGGCGGGTTAAAGCTGTGTTGCGAGCCAAAGGTGGGCCAACTCGTTATTGATAGGTGGTCATAATGTTTTGGCTCTTGAGTGTATATTGTAATATAATATAAATATTACAATATATATATATATATATATATATATATATAAACTAAATATGATTTATATTATATATATAGACTTCAAATGAAGTAAAATAAAATTTCACATCCAAAAACAAAGTTTTATGTAAAAAACATATTTTTGTTTAATAATCGCAACGAAATGAAAGCAGAACTGAAAACCATCAATCGCTATGTAAATTAATATGGCTATTAATTAAGCAAACTCACCTATCGCGACTACTTGTACGGAAGCAATTTTAACAACAATTACAGTCAACACCTTTGACAAATGACACTGTTTTCCGTCGAATTGGAGATATAGCTGAAGGTGTCCAACATCAGTTTTCCACTAAATTGCATGACAAATTGTTTTCAATACAACTTGATGAGGAAACAAATGGCAATAATGTTGAACATTTCATGGACGATGTTCGATTTTGTGATGGTATGCCAGCAGTAGAACAATTTTCTGCAAACTAATAAAAAAGCAACAGCAACAGTATTGGCAATTTTTTTTTTTTTTTTTTTTGCTATCTTAAACGATTTTACAAACAGGGTAAACATAGTATTTAAGTTGTGTTGAGTGCACACAAATTAGGAATATTAGGTTAAAGTTAAGAATATTAAAATATTTTAGGAGTATTTGCTATCTCAAGGCCTGATGGCAGAGTGACTAGCGCTGTGGTGCCACAATTTCATGTTTGAGTCCCGGCGGTACCGTGGATGCTTTTAATGGTTCGGAATCATTAAACAGTAGTTTCCGGTCTAATAGGGTCGTAGAGCGTTGTGAGATTAGTGTTACTCATGTCTGTAGCATATCTTCAAGCTACATGTGCCCCCTGGGTAGTGCTAAATGAGTAACAGTAGTGCAGACCTTGCATATGGAATTAAAGATTAACTGTTTGTGTATTGCAAGCTGCATTAGAAAAATAATATATATACAAAATATACTCGTGGAAATGTCTGATGGCTGAGTGACTACGCTCAGTTCCACAGGTTTCGGGTTCAATTCCCGGAGGTCTAATGGATGATTGTAGTGGTTTGGAAGCCATTTTAAACCGTAGGTAAATCGGTCTAATATGACCGTAGAGTGTTCGGCATATGACTGACAATCTTTCCCCTTAAAAAGAAACCCTCTCTTGTCCCGAAATCTGCCAGTAAGCACAAGTCCTTGGCCCTCCTTTGGGCTGTTGCGCAAATAAGGATAATGATGATGAGATTAGAACCTATTTTCATATTTATATGAACTCAGTGCCCATAAAATTATGGGTATTGTTTAGAGAAATGGAGTTTTTATGTCCTTGACTATTTTCATTATGCTAGATTTTAATTTTTATAACACTAGATCTTTTATTTTCATTATGTTAGATCTATAATTCTAGATTTTATTATTCATTCTCTAGATTAGAACTTGGGGCTTGATGGCGGAGTGACTAGCGCTCTGGTGCTCCGTGGTACAGGTTTCGGGTTCGAGTTCCGGCGGTATCGTGGATCCTTGTAGTGCTGCGGAATCAACTTTAAGTCGTAGATATAATATGACTGCACAGCATAGGGCTGAGATACCTACCCCTTTAAAAAAGAAAATATCTACTGTTTCGAAATCTACCAGTTATCAGACGGCCATGGTCCAACATGGACTGTAGAGCCGGGGAGTTAGTTAGTTAGTGTCTCCTATTACAAAACGCGGCCTGATGGTCAATTGGATAATGCTCTAGCCTTTGGTAACACAGACTTCAGATTCGAATTCTGACCGTGGCATGGATATTTGTGAGTGGTTCGGAATCCACGTTAAAATTGTACATCCCAGTCTAATTAGCCTAAAATGTGCAAAAAAAAAAAAAAAAAAAGGATCGTAGAGCTACAAACCAAACTTAACCAATTGCCAACCATCTTCCTTGTTCAGGTTTACTTTATTTCCATCCTATATTCCTTCACCTGTATGCCTCAGAACTTATGCAGGGAATTATGTGTATGTTAATTGGACTTTATAGGCGAGTAATTAGCGCTCTGGCGCTCGGTGGCATGGATGTTTGTAGTGGTTCAAAATCCACTTTAAAACCATAGGTCCAGGTTTGATATTACTATAGAGCATTAGGCATACGGCTGACAACCCTAACCGGTAAAAAAAAAACTACTGCTATCGTGAAATGTGCCAGCAGGCAGACGGCCGTGGCGCACCATGGGGATGTTGCGCCAATGAAAGGAGAAGAAAATTTGCTATCTCTCGTCAATATTGTCAACTATGCAGTCAATTTTGTCGCAAAGTATTTACCAATTTTACGATAAATAACTCTTCCTTTCGTGCTATTAATAAGATGCGCATTATACTTTTTCATAGACAATAAAAACAATAAACAATTTAAAAGCTAAATAATTATACTGATATCTGAAATAAATAATTACCTATTTATACAGTACAGTCACATTAATGTGACCCCCGCCTACTTTCGATGTCAACGTGAAATAACCAATCACAAAAAGGCAGGTGGCAGCACATTGCAGTGGAGTGTATATAAAGAATTCTACTTAATACCACACGCTCCACTTAAAGCCAGAATATACAAGAGTGTATATTCTGGCTTTTGACAGGCGGTCACATTAATGTGACTGGACTGTGTATAATATAGATCGTAATCTTATTGAACTTTATAATTAGTATTGGCTTCAATTCATCAATTGTATTATCTTCCTTATTTGATTATTAAAATATGGAACATTCTAAAAATGATTAGTTCATTTCTACGTAGCATTATAAAAAGCTTAACCATATGTTAATAAAAATTATAATAATAATTTAGAAAGAACCTGAAACCTATGGTACACACAAAAAATTTGTTAATTATAAAAATATGCTTAAAACAAAATAAATCCAGCGTAAAATTAATTATATAGAAATATAATTACATTCGATTTGATAAGACCGAATGTTTTTTTAATAATCCTCCCCATAATAATCAACATGATAGCATCATTAAGTATTGAATTGGAATTCCTTTTTTTTTTTCAGAGTCTTCGAATGAATTAAATTTATCTTAAATGATGGTAAACCAGGTTTTGAGATACGAGTTGATCCCAAATCGAGATATGACTATAGTAACAAATATTCTGAACTGTAGAGTGTTTGGGGAAAATGTGTTCATGCTTTACCACTAAAATAAAACATGTACGGAATAACATATTTTTGATAGTGACAATTTAATTAAAAATAATACACCGTTTTTAGCGGGAACTTATGCTCAATATTGAATGATGGTAACTAAAATAAGTTAAATAATTTCGTTTGTTAAATTGTAAAAGATATACAACTTCAAAGCATAAACTTGTGCAATAGTAAGTAGATCTGAATCAGATTTAATATCAGATAATTAAGTCAAATATCACCCCCATATATTTTATAACTACTCACAATAAAATATAGATAGAGAAATTTGTTATGCGCATACTCAAAATTTAAAAGAAAAGACGTGGAGATTTATCTATTTTTTATTACTATTAACTTATCGATAAAACATTATAATATAATATTTCCTTCTGCAATTACTCTCCGTAGGATATCTTCAAGCCACACGTGCCTCCCGATAGTACTAAATGAGTAACAGCGGTGCAGTTTTTGCTTTTGATATAAAGATTAACTATATCTGTATTGCCAGCTGCATTAGAACAACAACAACATAATATCCATCCTGGTTTCTGAAGGCAGTGATGATAGTGGATGCTACAAGCTTGCCCAATAGTTATATGTTACCATAAGGCCAAAAAGTTGGCTGATACCATTTTAAAACAATAACTATAACAAAAAAAAAAAAAATCGCCAGTAAGGATTTCTTCAATAACATATTTCAAAGATTTAATTGATCTATTTATTATAGCCACTGCAAGCATTTCAGTTATTTTAACTGTATTATTACCCCAAATACATACCGTTGCTGGACTGAATTTGTTGAAAACTTAATCTAACCTTTTTTTCTCCAGAGATTTTAATCTACGAAAGATATTCTATGTTAAAGTAAGAGAAAAGAAGAGGCTTACTTGATGGCGTCCACCATGCTTAGCCCCATGTGAACGCACAAAACTGCATGATCCGGTCTTTCTTCAGGAGCACCGCTGATGCAGTAGTAGCAGTCGCCCAGGATCTTGATCCTCAGTTGGTGATATTTCTAAGCAAAATAACAGCCTTCTAAGAACATTAACTGTCAAATCTAATTACTAAAAAAGATCAATCTTCGTCAGAGGAAACTATTTTCTTTTTTTAACTACTCAATAAATAGAGGCAGAGTAAATAATTGTTGGGACATATACCAATTTTTTTATTTTAATCATTAATAGATATAAAAGACGTATAACAATTGCATACAAAAGAGAAAATATTATGTGAAAAGTTTCCATATTCTTTAGGTTTATATTTTATGTATTAAAAAAGTGAATCTAAAAATATAAAGTGTTCGAAATGAAAATATGTAGCACTATTAAATAAAATAAAAACAAAAGATTATAGAATGATAATTTTTATTGCGATTTCATGCACTAAATACAAGGTTGTTATTAGTATACACTGAAGTGACAAAAGTCATGGGATAGCAATATGCAAATTTTCAGATGGCAGTAGCATCGCGTAGAACAGGTATAAATGCGCAGTTCTTTCGCAGAGCTTTCATTTCTGTTCAAGTTATTCATGTGACGACGGGAATTAACAGACTTTGAACGCGGAATGTTAGTTGGAGCTGGACGCATGGGTCATGCCATTTCGGAAATCGTTAGGGAATTCAACATTCCCAGATCCACTGAGTCAAGAGTGTGCCGAGAGTATGACATTTCAGGCATAACATCCCACCATGGACAGCGCAGTGGTCGACCGCCTGCACTTAACGACCGAGACCGGCGACGTCTGCAAAGAGTCGTAAATTCTAACAGACAAGCAACACTGCGTCAAATAACCGCAGAAATCAATGTGGGACGTACAAGGGACTTGTCTGTTAGAACTGTGCGGAGAAATTTGGCTTTCTTGGGCTATTCCAGCAGAAGACCGACTCGAGTGCCTTTACTGACAGAACGACATCGCTTGCAGCGACTCTCGTGGGCACGTGAGCATATCGGTTGGTCCCTAGATGAATGGAAAACCGTGGCCTGGTTCGATGAGTCACGATTTCAGTTGGTAAGAGCTGATGGTAGGGTTAGAGTGTGGCGCAGACCCCACGAAGCCATGGACCCAAACTGTCAGCAAGGCACTGTTCAAGCTGGTGGTGGCTTCGTAATGGTGTGAGCTGTTTTTTCATGGCATGGACTTGGTCCTCTGGTGCGACTGGACCGAACATTGACTGAAATGCTTATGTTCAGCTACTTTGAGATCACTTGCAGCCATTCATGGACTTCATGTACCCAAACAACGATGGGATTTTTATGGAGGACAATGCGCCATGTCACCGGGCCACAACTGTTCGCGATTGGTTTGAAGATCATTCTGGACAATTCCAACGAATTATCTGGCCACCTAGATCACCCGACATGAATCCCATCGAGCATTTATGGGACATCATCGAGAGGTCTGTTCGCGCCCAAAATCCTGCACCATCAACGCTTTCACAATTATGGACGTCTATCGAGACAGCATAGCTCAATATTCCTGCAGAAGACTTCCAACGACTTGTTGAGTCCATGCCACGTCGAGTTGCTGCACTTCGCCGGGCGAAAGGAGGGCCGACACGATATTAAGAGGTATCCCATGACTTTTGTCACTTCAGTGTATATTAATGCTAGCTATCCTAGTTTTTTATGTATTTCAAAGGTTTAGATCAGAGGTGGCCACCCGCAACCCACGTTGAACATTTTCCGGCCAATGAGAAGTATCACACAAAATATGTTTATATTTTATTATGGCCAAAGTAGCGAAATCCAATGTATTAAAAATACATTATGTGTGCATCCATATATTCAAAAAATAACTATCGATATGATGAGAAAAATTAGCTTTGATGTTAAAATAATATTCTTACGCATATATGTTAGATATTGCCTGTTTTATTGATGAGTTTACTATTATGAGTTCGCGCGAATTCATTATGTTTATTATTTTTGTTTGTTTATTATATTTATTTATTATGTTTATTTTTTTATGTTAATAACTCATTACGTTTTCAATTTTTTACTCCAAAAATGTGTGTACCTATAAATTAATAGGGGATATATAATTTTATATGCGGCCCGCGGAGTTACGATGCATTTCCAAAGTGGCCCGCAAGACTATTTGGGTTGGCCACCTCTGATTTAAATATTTTTACATTTGGATTATTCTTATTTATTATATCAAAGAATTAAGTTTTTACATTGGGAATCAAACAAAGATTTCCAAGTACTACTTCCAAAATGATTTCCTTAAATTTTAAATATATTTTCATATAAATATTAATTTCTTCCACAAACAAACAATCATATAAAACTTTAATCAAATTGCAAAATATTATAAATGAAAAATATTTTGGTATTACAATTACTAATAAAATAATTTTTATTGATTTACAATTAGACGTTTATTTAAAGACATGAATCTATATATCTCTTAAATATCTTATTTACAATAAGATATTTAATAGATATTATTTATTTTATTAGAATTTAATATATAATGAATAATATAAATTGAAAACATTTTGGGAACAGAATTCTAACAAAATAATTCTTACATATTTAACCATTACATGTTTATTAAATACTTGAACTAATAATAAAATGTTTTCCAAGTGAAATTTATCACTATATATAATTTATAATGCTTATAACACTATATCATATATATATATATATATATATATATATATATGTCTAGATAAATATAAAGTAAAAAGATAATCATTATATGATAATATTAATTAAATTTTAAATAAATATTGATGATTTTAGAAAAAGAACTTATAAAATCAATGATTCATTTAAGTTTATCGTGAATGACTAAATGATATTTGTTTCCAGTAAAAGAAATGATTTGGTAACAAACAACAAACCAACAAAATTAATTCTTATATATTTACCATAAACTATGTATTTAAATGTGAACTAATAAAAAAAAACGTTTCCCAAGTGAAATTCATCAATATTTAAAAATATGTCTTTATAAATATAAATATATGCTTATATTAATTAAATTTTAAAATAAAATTGTTTAAATTTCAAATTAAATTGACTTTAAATTTTTTATGAACGACTAAATGATATTTGTTTCCAGTAAAATAAATGAAAATGAATGAATTGTTTGTTTGTTAACAATTCATTTGTTAACAAACAAACAATTCATTCATTTTCATTTTAATATTTTAAAATTAATGGTAAAAAAGCAGAATGGTATAAGTAAAGGTATAGAATGTCTGTAACGAGTAAATTGTAAATAATAAATTGAGTTTGATTGTAACGAAATTTGAAACTGAACGAAACAAGTAATATAAGAAAAAAAATTTTTAAAGTCAATTCCTACGATTTTTTACTATATTGCAGAAAAGTCCTTTACAAATAAAGTGGAAATTTTCTTCTTACATCTGGCGCCATCTATTATTAGATACATACAACTTAAATCTAAAAAAAAAACTAAAATTAATTAATTAAATTTAATTAATGAATTAATATTTAATTACTGAATTAATATTTGAAAAACTGTATTAACATCCAGTGTCACTACAAGTTAAAAAAATGTATTTAAACTTGAGTGGATGAATAAAAAAGAATTTTTGAACGATTGAAAATTTGAACAGGATATATATATAGGGAGAGTGTAAGTATAATAGAAGGAATTGAAAAATAATACTTACATCAGATAGTTTGTCGAATCGAGCGAATAACTCGTTCAGAATTTTAACCAATTCAGGAGCCGTGCAAGTGGAGGAAATAGCCGTAAACCCAACAATATCGGCAAACAAGATGCTATAAAGATACAAACATTCTTTTCAGTTAAAAGACACACATACATAAAGATTACTGCATTTAAAATAGTGACATATTATTATTATGCAAATTTATAAACATAAATTTGTTGTCATAGCAACAAGACTAAAATTTAATTATTTGTATTTTGTTTGGCACTTGTGCCCCATCATAAAAAGGGAAGGTTTAACGATGTCATTTTATACAAAAACTGCCATATACCGACAGTTTTTAATGTGAAGCACGAAGATAGTAGTTTCTAAGAGGGTTGATGGTGTTTTATTTTCCAGGAAGATTAACACCAGATCATCACCATAAATAATTTGAAGAACCCCACCCTCTGGGTGGGAGGGGGCAATAAAACAATCAAAAGGCTGTGATAGTAGACTCGGGTGCATTTGGGGTCTTCAATAAAGATAAGGCGCGGGGGAGGGGTTGGAAGATAGGAGAAAAGATAAGGACATTTAGAAAAACCATTCGCATATGGTTTCGTTTCTGGTGTAACGTATAAAATTAATTTTCCAGTAAAAACACAAAAAGTAAAATGTTGTTGTTGTGACTAATCCTCAGTGATTCGGATTCGGATTCGGATGGACCCTACCCTTGTAAGTCTACTCATGGATGGAGGGAAAGGGAGCAGCTTCTGTTGTGATGGAGCACCCAGGTAGAAGTCGGACTTGGCTTCGAGTCGCTGGAGAAGGATGGTAGTGCCTTCCTGGAGGATTTTTAGGGAGAACTAACACTAAATGTCGTATCGTAAGGGAGAAAACCCGGAAAATTCCCACCAGGTAGTCTGACAAAGAGGCAAGATGCTGAATATCACAAACGCCATCGATTCTTGTCGTCTTTGAAACAGTGTCTACAGCAATGCCGCCAGCGGATAGAACCTCCGTCCTAATGCTCACCAGCGACGCAAGTTGCCATTGAGTCACGAGTCGCACAAAAGCAAAATGTAACTCATAGGTCTCGACAAGCAAGACTGACAGGCGAGCGTGTCCCGCATTGTTAGTGAATCCAGCTTACATCAGCAAGAATTTGTGAATGTAAAAACTTATTGAGAATACGATTCTATAAATAGATACAATGTTTCCTGACATCCAAACCAGGATATCCAGTGTACATAACAGAAACAACTTTTATTGATACACTATGTACAAATTGTATTAATTTAAGACCCCCATTTTATTCATCAAATAATTAACTTAACAATTCAAAGTCAAGTTAATTTTCAAGCTTTACATTGTTTTATTTACATCTCTATTTATTAAATTTTAAGACATATATAAAGATAAATAAAAGAAACTAAAGTATGATATTTACATATACATACATGGTTACTTTGATTGATAAAAAACGATGAAATTAATGTGAAAACAATTGGTTATAGTTAACAGTAATTTTTTTTTTTTCATTTTCTTTTCATTTGAAACACAATATAAATATGAGAAAGCAATTATTTAATTGCTTTCTTATTTTGTATTAAGAAAGCAATGTATTACATTTACATAAACATGCATAACTGCTGAATATACAAGATGAGATTATTGAAATTTTTGATAAAAAAATTATGAAATTAGTGTGAAAACTAATGTTAATAGTCAACAGTAATATTTTTTTTCCGTTTTTTTTTCATTTGAAATACTAAATATAAATATAATGAAGCAATGTATTACATTTAAATATATACACATAATTACTGAATATATGAGAAGAGATTATTGAAAATTTTGATAAAAAAAATGATGAAATTAGTGTGAAAACTATTGTTAACAGTATGATTTGTTTTCATTTCAAATACAATATATAGATATGAGAAAGCAATTATTTAATTGCTTTATTAGCTAAATTTAATTAATTAATGAATATAAGATACGAAATTATTGAAATTTTTTATGAAATTAATATGAAAATAATTGATTGTAGTTAACAGTAAAAATTGTTTTCCAATTTCTTTTCCTTTAAAATACAATATAAATAATCGAATAATTTCTTAATTAAGATTATCTATTCATAATAATAGCACAATAATAAAAATAAATAGAAAATGTTATTTTAAGACCTAATTATTTATTTTAAACATTTCTGCTTCATTTATATATCATACATTTAAGAAAAGTAATTCATATTTTCATTAAAATCTAATTAGTTCAAAAATTCGGTCCAAATCTTTTGTAACAAGAGTTAATGCGATTATAATTTTTTACAGGCTAAGAAATATTTTCTGATCACAAGAACACCAAGAATAGTAAGCCAAATATAGTTTGAAGATATTTTCAATTCAAAGTTTTTTGAGTTTGAATATTTTCTTATTTAATTAAAAAAAAAAAAAGAAATAGAATTTAAAGAATTTTTCTTTTCGAATTCATTAATTTGTAGCAAACATCGCAAAAATAAAAATGGCTACTTCAAAAAGATGTAGAATGCCGTCCTACGATTATTTAGTTCAATACAGAGATGAAAAAAAAAGAAGGGATTAAATCCTGAATTGGAAGTCATTGATTCAACTTCAGTTAACTCTCTCTCATATTTGAAATTGTTTTTTTTTTTTCATCAGTTTTGAAGAATATTGGAAGCGTCAAGAGTAAAAGTGACTTGTATATTGATTGAGAACATATACTAAGAAAAGAAAATGTTTCGAAGGTTTCTCGTGATTAATTTGGATAAAATTAAGTTATTATTTTATTTGAAAAAAAGTATTTTAAGAAGTGTTTTCATGGTGATAGTAGATATTGTTGCAAATAATTCTTATGTGTTTGGATACGATATTTTTGTTCATAAATTATTTTGTGTTGTGCCTATTGTTTTTGTAATATTAAGAAAGCAATGTATTAAATTTACATACGAATGCATCGTTACTGAATATACGAGATGAGATTATTGAAATTTTTGTTATAAATTGATGAATTTAGTGTGAAAACAATTGATTATATTTAACAATAACAATTGTTTTCAATTTTCTTTTCATTGAAAATACAATATAATTATAAGTAAGCAATGTATTCCATTTACATATATATACATAATTACTGAATATATGAGATGAGATTATGAAATTTTTGATAAAAAAAATGATGAAATTAGTGTGAAACAATTGATTATAGTTAACAGTAAAAATTTTTTTTTTCCATTTGAAATACAATATAGATATGAGAAAGCAATTAATTTATTGCTTTCTTAATTTCTATTAATTAATTTTAATTAATTACTGAATATAAGAGATGAGATTATTGAAATTTTTGATAAAAAATTAAAGAAATTAGTATGAAAACTATTGATTATAGTTCACAGTAATAATTTCTTTTCATTTGAAATACAATATAAATAACAGAAAAATTTCCTAATTAAGATATGCATTCATAATTATAGCCCAATAATAAAAATAAATACAAAATGTTTATTTTAAGCCCTAATTATTTATTTTAAACATTTCAGTTTCATTCATGTAGGATACATTCAAGAAAATTAATTCTAGTTTTCATTAAAAAACTAATTATTTAAAAATACGGTCCAAATCTTTTGTAACAAAAATTAATGCGCTTATACTTTTTACAGACTAAGAAATATTTTCTGATCACAAAAGCATTAAGAATAGTAAACAAAAATATATAGTTTGAAGATATTTCAATTCAAAAATTTTTTGTTTTTAATGAATACTTTTCTTATTTAATTAAAAAAAAGAAATAGAAATTAAAGAATTTTTCTTTTCCGAATTCATTACTTTGTTGCAAACATCGCAAAAAAATGGCTACTTCAAAAGATGTAGAATGCGGTCCTACAATTATTTAGTTCAATACAGAGATGAAAAAAAAAAAAGAAGGGATTAAATCCTTAATTGAAAGTCTTTGATTCAACTTCAGTTAGCTCTCTCTCATATTTGAAATAGTTTTTTTTTCTCATCATTTTTGAAGAATATTAGAAAAAGCAAGAGTAAAAGTTAATTGTATATTGATTGAGAAAATTTATGTAAAAAAAAAAAAAAAATATTTTGAAGGTTTCTCGTGATTAATTTTCATAAAATTAAGTTATTATTTTAAAAATGTTTTTTTCTGAAATTTTTATCGTGATAGTAGACATGGTTGCAAATAATTTGGATGTGTTTTGATACGATATTTTTGTTTATAAATTCTCTTGTGTAGTGCCAATTTATTTTTAATTCTATTAAGAACGCAATGCATTAAATTTGCATATACATACATAGTTACTGTATATATGGTGCAAGAGTATTGAAGTTTTTGATAAAAAATGATGCAATTAGTGTGAAAACTATTGATTATAATTAATAGTAATAATTTCTAATTAACAGTAATAATTTTTCCATTTTCTTTTCATTACAAATACAATATAATTAAAAGAAAGCACTTATTTAATTGATTCTTTAATTTCTATTAAGAAAGCAATGTATTACATTTATATATGCAAGCATAGTTACTGAATATACGAGACGACATTATTGAAATGTTTGATAAAAAATGATGAAATTAATCTGAAAACAATTGATTATAGTTAACAACAATTTTCTTTTCATTTAAAATACGATATAAATATCATACAGCCATTAATATTGTGCCAAAAAGTAAAACCAATTTTCAATTTAAATTTCTCGAGGATATGGAATTTTAATTTTGTTTTCTTTTAGGTTGTTGGCACTGTCCTTGATATCTGTATGAAATTTTATGTCTAAATATTCATTAGTGCTTGAGTTACGCTTGGCTTTGCAAGATGCTATAACTGATTCCTGCGATTTTTGAAATGTCTGAATGAACTGAGCAAAGAACTTGCATTAAATGTTGTTTGCGGAATGAATATTCGTGTGCGGAAACATATAGAATGTTGTATAAGGCATTCGGTGAGCATTCCTATATCGGAAAGAAATGTTTACAAGTGGTACAAATAGTTCAAAGAAAGCAAAGAACGCATTGAAGACGAAGATCACTCTGATCGACCATGAACCTCAACCGACGAAGCTCATGTCCAAAGAATTAAAGATTTGGTGCTTGCAAACCATCGATTTACAATTAGAGACCTTGCTGATGATGTTGAAATTTCAAAAGGCTCGGTCAATTCTATTTTAAAAGATGTTTGGGGCCTCAAACGCGTCAAATCTCGATTGGTACCGAAAACACTGAATTTTTGGAAAAACATTGTCGCGTTGAAGTGTGTGAAACAATGCTTTCTGACTATCAGGACAAAAATGCATTATTCCTAGTTGCAAAGTTGAAATGTATCATAACTGAAGATGAGACTGAACTGATTTATGCTTACGACCTGGAAAGAACCGATGCTCCTACTTAAAAATCTCTTCAATTGCCAGTTACTGGAGCAAAATTTCTCGGTGAAGAATAATTTAAATGCAATTAGAAATTTTCTTTATTGCTAAATGTGGTAATTGCAGAGAATATGACACAACTATTATGACAAATGTCACAATGTTAACGATGACTATGTGGAAAAGTAACATTGATTGTAATTGACATCCAGTAATAAAGCTTTTTATTATTCACGCTAGTTTTATTTAATGCTCCATCAGAAGTTAAAAAATAGACTTCGCAAAATAGATGAATTAAACTATTTCCTCCTATTTAAAAAATATTCCTCTTCATTAACAAGTCAGTGAAGCAGAACTACTCGGCGAAGAGTCATTTAAACGCAATCAGAAATTTACTTCACTGCTAAATGTCGTAATTGCAGATTTAAGTAAATAAACTTGCACATGAGTGACTTTTTTTCCTACAGACCTCTCGTCCGAGTATTGAAACGGGAAAAGCAATCGAGTGAAAAGTTAAAATTAAACTTTCGCTTCGATTACGTGATTCCTGAATTAAATAACTCGGCGGCCCCAGACCTTTTCGAGTGTCCACTGATCTTCGTGATTAGAGATGTTTACCTCGGCGCAAAACCTTTGGAACGTGGGAGTTTAATTGAAAAATTTCTCTTAAAATTTGTGCTTAGAATTATTTTTATAGAAAAAGTTAATTTTTTTTAAGTTAAAAGTTTACTATTCAGCTGTCGGAAACTAATGCGGATGATAGATCTTTCACTCGGATAAATGGTTCTGCGGTACTGTAAGCAGGTTAGTAAGAAAAAGGATGAAATTCAAATCAGCTTGGAGAGTTAAGGAGACACGGGCAATATTGTGGTATCAGGAGTAAGGAACTCGCATTAACAATTCACTGTCTTGTAGGTGTTTTTAGGATTTTTTTCTTATGATACTTGTATGAAGGAATAAATCTAAACTGCGTGATTTCTGAATTAAATAACTCGTCGGCTCCAGACGTTTTTAGAGTACCCACTGATCTTCGTCATTAGAAATGTTCAAAAATCCAAATCTTTATAGAATCTCAATATGCCAGTGGCATTTATTATGAAGAGAATATGACAAAATTTCAACAAATGTCACAATGTTCACAATGACATTGTCACAATGTTCACGATAACTATGTCCCAATGTCCACGATAACTATGTCACAATGTTCACGATGACTAAGTTCACGTTATCTTAGTTTAATGCTACATTGGAAGTTAAAAAAACAGACTTCGTAAAATAGGTGAATTAAATGATTTCCTCCTCCTACTGAAGAAAAATATTCCTCTTCATTAACAAGTCACTGAAGCTGGATTACTCGACGAAGAGTAATTTAAACGCAATCAGAAATTTCCTTCACTGCAAAATGTGGTAATTGCAGAGAATATGATACCACCATTATGACAAATGTCACAATGTACAAGATGATTATGTCCCAATGTTCAAGATAACAATGTCCCAATGTTCAGGATAACAATGTCACAATGTTCAAGATAACAGTGTCCCAATGTTCAAGATAACAATGTCACAATGTTCCATTTAATGTTCCATCAAGTTTAAAAACCAGATTTCGTAAAATAGTTGAATTAAATGATTTCCTCCTCCTACTTAAAAGAAATTCCTCTTCATTAACAAGTCACTGAAGCGAAACTACTCGACGAAAAGTAATTTAAACGCAATCAGAAATTCCCTTCACTACCAAATGCGGTAATTGCAGATTTAAGCAAATAAACTTGCGGGTGAGGGATTTCTTTTTCTACAGACCTCTCGTCGGCGTATTGAAACGGGAAAGGCAATCGAGTGAAAAGTTAAAATTAAACTTTCGCTTCGACTACGTGATTCCTGAATTAAATAACTTGGCGGCTCCAGACGTTCTCGAGTGCCCACTGATCTTTTCCTGATTGGAGATATTTACCTCGGCGCAAAACCTTTGGAACGTGGGAGTTTAATTGAAAAGTTTCTCTTGAAATTATTTTTATACCAAAAGTTAATTTTTTTAAAATTAAAAGTTTACCGTTCATCTGTCGGAAACTAATGTAGTTGATAGATTTTTCAGTCTGCCAAATGGCTCTGCGGTAATGTATAAGCTGCTTAGCCAGAAAAAAAGAATGAAATTCAAATAAGTTTGGACAGTTAAAGAGAACACGAGCATTACAGTGGCATCAGAAGTAAGCAACTCGCACTAACAGTTGTTTGACTTTTTTATAAGTATATACATTATTGTTAAAACCATTTCGTATAGTTTTTGATTCCTTCAAAAATCTAAACACAAGACGTTACTCAAAAAACTATATATAATTATTAGACTATTTATTAACTATATATTTATTATACTGGTATTGACTACCGCTCTTTTGCTCGGTGCCACAGGCTTCGGATTCGAGTCCAAGTGGTGCCCATGGATGTTTGTAGTGGTTCGGATTCAACTTTGAACCGTAGGTTCCTGTCTAATATGACTGTAGACGTTGGACGTAGGGCTGAGATCTCTATCCCGTAAAATCAAAACATGTCCTGTTTCGAAATCTGCCAGTAGGCAAACGGCCTAGGCCCACAAGGGGTTGTTGCACCATTGATGACGATGATGAGGTAATATTTACCTACATTTTTAAATTCACAAACATGCTTTTAGGTATAAAGATGATATAATTGTTGAGAAACATCCAAATTTTCATGAAATCTGTTGTTGTTTCTTATCCACTTGCAGACATCAACATCCAGTCCATGTAACCAGTGTGATCTCATGGAAGGATGAAAAGGGGGGGAAGATAGTTTCTGTTGTGATGGAGCAACTGTAGGTAGAAGTTTGACTTTTGATAAAGAAGGAGGGCAGTAGGACTTTTAAGTGTAACTACCACGTATTTGCGTATGGTATGGGAGAAAACCCGGAAAAACTCCCACCAGGCAGTCCGACTCACAAAACAAGATGCTGAACATTACAAACGATGGCGAACACAGACTCGATGGCGTCGAGATGTTGCTGTCTACCAAGTGAGATAAGAAACAACAGATTTCATGAAAATTTGGATATTTGTAAACAATTAAATAATCTACATACCTAAAAGCAAGTTTGTGAATTAAACAATTTTTTTTCGAAGTAACGTAGGTAAATATAACCTCATCATCAATGGTGCAATATTAACTCTCCAAGCTGATTTGAATTTCATCCTTTTTCTCGCTAACCTGCTTGAATTACCGCAGAGCTATTTATCAGACTGAAAATCTATCAACTGCATTAGTTTTCGACAGCTGAACAGTAAACTTTTGAATTTAAAAAAAATAACTTTTAGTATAAAAATAATTCTAAAAGAAACTTTTCAATTAAACTCCCGCGTTCCAAAGGTTTTGCGCCGGGGTAAACATCTCTAATCACGAAGAAGATCAGTGGGCACTCGAGAACGTCTGGAGCCGCCGAGTTATTTAATTCAGGAATCACGTAGTAGAAGCGAAAGTTTAATTTTAACTTTTCACTCGATTGCTTTCCCGTTTCCCGAAGACGAGAGGCCTGGAAAAAAATCTCTCACACGCAAGTTTATTTACTTAAATCTGCAACTACCACATTCAGCAGTGAAGGAAATTTCTGATTGCGTTTAAATTACTCTTAACCGAGCAGTTTCGCTTCACTGATTTGTTAATGAAGAGGAATTTTTTTTTTAAAGTAGCGAGGAGGAAATCATTTAATTCACCTATTTTACGAAGATTTAACTTTTTAAACTTCTTTTAACATTAAACAAAGACATCAAACATTGTGACACAGTCCTCTTGAACATTGTGACATTTGTCATAATGGTGGTGTCATATTCTCTCTAATTACCACATTTAGCACATGAGCATCTATTTGAAGGTTGCTTTGTTTTTCTTCGGCCAGTAATTGTTTTGCGAAATTTCTTAATTTTGAATATTAATAAAATTTTAACCTTTTTATCTCAAAAGTTCTCATAAGCTAATGATTTATTTTCTTTTGTAGCTGAAATCCTATGGTAACCATTATTAACCCTATCCTTAATAATGGTTAATCCTATCCTTCCGTAACCATTCTCTATGCGCTTGATGTGGCAGCTTTATATGACATTGATGGTTGGTCTACGAAATTATCTCTAAACAGATAATTTCTTTTAAGTCCCTAATATAAATAACAATACAATTTATTAATAACGTATATAAAGTCTCACTGCCTATATACATGAATATTCATAATTATATCTACCTATCTATCTATCTATATATATATATTTACACAATTCCCAAACAATAAGTAAAATTTAAATAAACAATTCTTCTTTTTCATTGCACAACAGCCCCATAGTAGGCCTTAGATGGAATAGAAGGGCTCCATAGAAGGCAGTCTGCAAACTGGCAGATTTCGAGATAGGATATGTTTTCTTTTCAAGGTAATAGTTTTGCCACCCAAAGCTCTACAGTCATATTAGACAAAGTGGATTCCGAACCACTACAAATATCCACGTTATCGCTGGAATTCGAACCCGAAACCTGTACCCCCGAGCACCAGAGCGCTAATCACTCTGCCATCAGGCCCCAGGTTCTAATCTAGAGCATGAAAATTAAAATCTATGATTATAGATCTAACATAATGAAAATAACAGATGTAGTGTTATAAAAAATAAAATCTAGAATAATGGATCGCCGTTCTTCGTAACATAATTTTAACGAAGTCCCAATTAAAACAAACTCTTAATTTTAACAAAGTATTTATTAACAAAACAGTCTTTGCCCATAATTTAATGGGCAATAACTTCATATAAATATGAAAATAGCTTCTAATCTGCATTGGAGATGGATAGGATGGTAGTCAGTCATATTAGTCAGAGACCTACGGTTTAAAGTGGATTCCAAACTGCTACAAACATCCATGGCACCCAGAGACAACCCGATACTTGTAACACCGAGCCAGAATACTGTCACTTGGGCATCAAGTCCCAAATAAGTATACAATTGCTTTACCATTTGCATGAAAAACTAATTAATAGGAAATATTAGCAATATTATAGAAATATATTTTCCATCTATACGACTACAACTTTACTTAGTAGTTTGCATTAATATACGAACACATAAGCAATCAGTTAAGGAATGTGTTAATAATTATTTATGACCACACGAAATTTATTTCACAACTGAATGCAATCAATGATTCATTATTACATTCCTCTAACTTATATTCTTCTATATGTCTGGAAGGAAATAGATATTCTAAAAGTATTTCATGGTCATGTAATTAAATTTCTAAATCCAGTTCCATATAAAGGGATAACGAGACATTCCACAAACTGCATATTAAAAGTTTATATAGACAGCGTACAGCATAGCACAGCGTCAGAGACGTTTGATTATTGAACATATTTAAGTGAACATATTTAAACACTTTTTTTTTTTTATTGTTAACAAGTATTATAAAAAAAATTTTTAAAGTCAATTCCTACTTTTTTTCACTCTATTGCAAAAAGTCCTTTATAAATAATTTTCATTCATTTTTTTAATATTATCTGGCGCCATCTATTGGTAGAAATATGTAATTTAAATCTAAAAAAAAGTAAAATGAATTAATTAAATTTAATTAATGAATTAATATTTGACAAAACTGTATTAATATCCAGTGTCATCCCCTACAAGTTCAAAAAAATGTATTTGAACAAGAGTGGATGAATAAAAAGTATTTTATGAACGATTGGAAATTTGAACAAGATATATATAGGGAGAGTGTGAGCTAATAGAAGGAATTGAAGAAAGATAATGTTAGAATGACGCAAAACTTATGAAATAAATTTTGAATGGTGAAATAGTTTTTTTATATGTACAGGATGATTATAATTATAATATACAGATGATTATAATTAAAATATACAGAATTATTATAATTAAATCCCAAAATAAATCCCATTTTCCCATAAATCTCAATATAAAACAATGAGTCACAATGAGTTCAAATTTGAACTGAAGATACTTGAAGAAGAAGGAAACGGTACGACATCAAAAAAAGTTCAGAAGTGTAGTAATAGATGGCGCTGTAAGTGGCATACAGAAAGTGAATTCAGCTACCAGTGATTTTTTGAATCGAAATGACAACGTATTTGAATGAGTTGCACATTAAACCAACTGTAGTGTTCAATGTGCTCGATTATTTCGGTTTTTTGACGGAAAAAATGACTTCCAAGTCATTCAACAGTTGTGACACTTTTAGTGGAAAGCCCATCCATCATGGCAAATTGGAAGGGAAAAATCGGTGGAACTTTTTTTAGAACTTTGTTTTTGATGCCATACCATTTCCCCTTCTTCAAGTATCTTCAGTTCAAATTTGAACTCATTGTGACGAGTGGTTCTCTTTTCACAGCACTTTGAAAACGGAATTTTAATTATAATCCCTCTGAATATTTCCCAAAATAGCATTTCATCTGAATTACAACATTAGCTAAATGGATAGTATCCCCTCAGGATTAATGTTACAGTTTGCAAGCATTACTACCGAAAATGGAGCATAAAGAATTAAAATCTAAGTCTTACATTTATCTATAAAATGTTAGACACAAACTTTAAATTGTAATGCCATACGAATATAAAATGCGGAACCCTAAGTATTTTATTACATATTTTCTGCAAGAGTAATGCAGACATTTTCTTTATATTACATATTTAAATAAACATTATTGTAATGGCTCGGTGCATGTCTAGACTAGATCATTAACAGAATAATACCCTTTAAAAGGAAAATGATATTAATAAAGGTTCAGTGATGAATTATACTTATTTAAAATTTACGCTTTTATATTTCAAAATCATTGCGGAAAATATTGGAAATAAGGATTATTTTCTGGTAACGAAAGTATTTAAAGTTTATTTTGGTGCAATAAGTTCTGATAACGTAAATAGTTTTGACATTAGCTTTTCTAATATGATGACAGTATAAAAGTTAATTTTTTAATAATGTTTTGGATTCAATCTTAGCAGACTGTAAATTATAGGATAGATTAACTAATCAATATAGCGTGATAATTTAACGAACTTCTATTTATTTATTTTTTTTCAAAATTCCTCGATAGGGCAGTTTTTTTATATATTTTTATAACACGTGATATAAAATAAATTTTAAAAATAAAAACGTTAATTTAATACTGTAACCATGCTTCCTCCTACACACTGCAAGATCGCCCCATGTGGCGTTCAGGAGAAATGGTCAGTTGGCATCGAGACTCTCGCACGAGAGGAAGTGCGGCGCAACTGGCGCAGCTTCAGAGACGTTTAGTTTACGATCTCTCATCCCGAGAGGAAATATCTTTATTTTCAGCTTAGATGAATCTTTCCACGAATCTTTAATTAGATGTCTTTAAATGTACTAATTATTGTACGTGTATGTGGTGTTTGTGTGCGTGTAAATAAAGTTGTGTGCTCTCAAACGATCGAATCTCCTCGTTTTTTGTAGCAGTGTCTACAATAAAGCCGCCAGTGAATAAAACGTCCGCCCTAATGCTCTATGTTGAAAACTGAACCACGAGTCGAGCAAAAAAATTTTGAATTTAGTTAACTAAAAGAAAAAATTATGACATTAAGTTCAAAAGATTGGAAACTAAACTGAAAGAGGTTGCCACAATTGTAATCGAACATCTCATTTAGAATATTGAATTCTCACATGGCTGTATTGCCAGAGTTAGGAAACAAAAGCTACGCATTGTACTTAATATAAAACATGTAAAATGTTACATCATTTTTTTCATTACATCTCTGTCAACTTTGCACAATAATAAATCTTTATTTAAAAATCGTAAAAGAAACTTTCATCTCACACTGCATTCAAAGCATTCTCTTTCTCACCGATAGAGTTATTTAAAACGCCATTTTTTTTACAAAGCTGCAAAAATCGCCCCGATCTTGAACTTGACTGACATTTATGGTATTGAAAATGAAGCCAACTTTCCACTCGAAGCGCATCAATGCGACAATAAAACGCATTTTATGTATGCCGCTAAATGTGCAAAAAGAAAATCGCATCGCAGAAAATCGCAGTCGCATAAAAACAACGACTTATACACTTTCGGTCACGATACGGACAATAAAGTCTGAAGAATGATATTTGGACGTCGTCTTGAAGTGATATATCGCCCAAGAGTTGGAGAAAGTCTCGCCAATCCATCATCTTTTATCATAGTTCCTTTTTTTAACATTGAAAGAATAAATGAAGTGGAGGGTCAAAATAGCAGAGAAGAAGACTAAAAAGAGATATTAATAGCAGATAAATATATTTTAGAGAGGTATAAAATATCACTTGAGAATTGTCATATTGCTAGAATGACAGACGCCAATGTAATTTACTGAATATTTGAAACGTAACCATAACAAATGCAATCCTGATGGCCGAGTGACTAGCGCTCTGGCTCTCGGTGCCACAAGTTTCGAGTTCGAATCCAGGTATTGCCATGGTTGTTTTGTAACGGGTCGCAAACGACTAAAAACTGTAGGTCTCGGTTTCATACGATCGTAGAGCGTCCCAGACTCTAATCAAACTTCTGACCCAAATCATTCCTCTAGGCAAAACTCAAACTCAAAATGGGCAAAACTCAATCAAACTCTAAATGGGCAACTCAGCTCTAGGCACAGTAATATGGTGTAGTGCGGTGTGGTGGAATAGTAGTAGCTATCCGGTTAATGAAGCAAGGTGCTGAACATCACAAACACCAGTCAAACTCTTCTTTTTTTGAAGCAGTGCCTACAACCAAGCCACCAGTGGATCGACCTTTGCCCAAGTGCTGCAATCACGAATCGGACACAAAAATATTTCAACGACATTAAGTTGGAAAGTTTGGAAACTAAATTGAATGAAATTGCCGCAATTATAATCGAATTTCTCACTTAAAATATTCAATTCCCATACGGCTGTATTCCTAGAGCTAAGAAACAATGGCTACGTATTCTAATTAATATAAAACACTTTTACGTCATTTCTGCATTTCATCTCTGTCACCTTTGCACGACAGTAAATCTTCATTTAAAAACCGTAAAAGGACAATCACCCAAGTGCGACTTTCATCCCATACATCCAAAGCATTACCTTTCTCACAGATAGAGTTATTTAAAACGCCTTTTTTTACAAAGCTGCAAAAGGCGCCCCAACCTTGAGCTCGACTGACATTTATGGCATTGAAAATGAAGCCAACTTTCTACTCGAAGCGCATCCATCCGACAGTAAAACGCATTTTATTCATGCGAGGGAGAGAGAAAATTTTTAAAGGGCTTTCAGTGACCCGCTGCATACAGCCACATAAAAACAACGACTTGTGCACTTTCGGTCACGATACGGACAATAAAGTCCGAAGAATGATATTCGGACGTCGTCGTCAAGTGATATATCGCCTAAGAGTTGGAGAGGATCTCGACAATCCATCATCTTTTATCATATTTTCTTTTTAACGGTGGGATATTGAAAGAATGGTTACATTTATATGGCGAAAGGAATGTGCTTTATGAAAAGGAGGGTCAAAATAGTAGATTAAAAGAGATATTAATAACAGATAAATTTATTTTAGAGTTTTAAAATATAATTGTCATAAGAAAGATGCTAATGTAGTTAATATTTGACACATAACCATAACAAATATTATCAAGGACTTGATGCACGAGTGACTAGTGCTTTGGCGCTTGGTGGAAGATGTTTTGGGTTTGAGTCCGGGGTGGTGTTATAGATGTTTGTAGTGTTTCGAATCCACTTTAATCCGTAGGTCCCCGTAGAGCGTTGTGGAGGTAGTATTACTCGCATCCGTAACATATCTTCAAGCTAAATGTGCCACCTGGGTAGTGCTAAATGGTTTGTCGCTCTACGGTCATCTTCTGAACACAAGGGGACACAGTTTAAACAGTTCAAAAAGAAACACAGTTAGAGTAACGAACCACTAACAAATATCCATGCCGCCGCCGGCATTCGAACCTGAAAAACTGTGGTACAAAAGGCCAGAGCACTAGTCAATTGATCATCAAGTCGTTAGTGCTAAATGAGTAACAGCGGTGCAGTCCTTGCATAGTCATTAACTGCCTCTGTATTGCCAGTTGTACTAGAACAACAGCAACATTCTTACAAGTTTGAATTAATCAGATAATTTGTATTCATATATACAAAAATAATTCAATGATATTAAGTAGGAACTAAACTGACTGATATTGCCACAACTAGAATCCACAACTAGAAATTGAATAAAATTGTCACAACTGTAATAGAATGCTTCACTTAAAATACTGAATTTTCACATGACTGTAACACCAGATTTATGAAACAATCGCTACGCATTCTAATTAACATAAAACACTTAAAAGGTACATCTCTGTCAACTTTGTACAACAGTATATCATCATTTAAAACCGTAAAAGACAAAAAAAGTCGCAACAAACACCGAAGTGCGACTTTCATCCCACATCCGTAGCAATCACTTTCACACCGATAGAGTTATTTCAAACGCCATTTTTTTACAAAGCTGCAAAAAGCGCCCCAATCTTGAACTTGATTGACATTTATGTCATTGAAAATGAAGCCAACTTTCCACTCGAAGCGCATCCATCCGACAGTAAAACGCATTTTATTCAAGCCGATTTCCATGTCCGAGGGACGGAGAACTTTTTAAAGTTGCTTTCGTGACCCGCTGCATACGGCCACATAAAAATAATGACTTATACACTTTGGGTCACGATATGGACAATAAAAAGTCTGTAGAATGATATTTGGACGTCGCCATAAAGTGATATATCGCCCAAGAGTTAGAGAGAGGGTCTCGCCAATCCATCATCTTTTATCATATTTCCTTTTTTTAACGGTGGGACATTGAAAGAATGGATACATTTTCTATAGTCGAAAGGATTGTGCTTTATGAAGTGGAGGGTCAGAATAGCAGAGAAGTAGACTAAAAGAGATATTAATAGCAGATAAATTTATTTTAGAGAGATATAAATATCACTTGAGAACTGTGATATTCTTAAATATTTAGTAATTACATTATCATGACAAATAACCATAATAAATGCTATGTAGTGCTTGATGAGTGAGTTACTAATACTCTGGTGCTCTGTGATATATGTTTCGTGTTTGACTCCCGGCAGTATCATGGATGTTTGTAGTGGTTTGGAATCCACATTAAACCGTAGATCCCGGTTTAATGTGATCGTAGAGAGTTGTGGAGGTAATTTTACTCACGTCCGTAACATATCTTCAAGCTACATGTCCCCCTGTTTAGTGCTAAATGATTTGGTGTTTGGTTTGTCGCACTACTGTCCTTTTGTACACACGAGGGAACACAGTTTAAACATACCGGGATTTACAGTTTAAAGTTAATGCCGAACCAGTAATAAATATTCATGCCACCGCAGGGTTCGAACCTGAAACCTGTGGTACGAAAGGCCAGAGCACAAGTCAATTAATCACCAGGACGCTATTGCAAAATCTGTAACAGCGGTGCAGTCCTTGCATAATCATTAACTGCCTCTGTATTGCCAGTTGTAATAGAACAACAGCAACATTCTTACAAGTTTAAATTAATCAGATAATTTGCATTCATTTATATAGAAAAATTCAATGACATTAAGGGAACATTGGAAACTAAATTGAATGATTGTCATATTGTAATAGAACAATTAGAATCTTAGAGTTTTTTACGCTCTCTAGAAAAAGGCTACGCATTCTAGTTAATATAAAACACATAAAAGTTGTATCATTTCTGCGTTACATCTCTGTCAACTTTGCACGACAGTAAATCATCATTTAAAAATCGTAAAAGACAAAAAAGGAACAAACACCCAAGTGCGACTTTCATCCCATACATCCAAAGCATTCTCTTTCTCACCGACAGAGTTATTTAAAACGCCATTTTTTACAAAGCTGCAAAAAGCGCCCCAATCTTGAACTTGACTGACATTTATGGCATCGAAAATGAAGCCAATTTTCCACTGAAGCGCATCCATCCGACAGTAAAATGCATTTTATTCATGGCGCTCCATGTGCGAGGAGAGAGATAATTTTTAAAGTTGCTTTCCGTGACCCGCTGCATACAGCCACATAAAAACAATGACTTATACACTTTCGGTCACGATACGGACAATAAAGTCCGAAGAATGATATTCGACGTCGTCCTAAAGTGATATATCGCCCAAGAGTTAGAGAGGGTCTTACCAATCCATCATCTTTTATCATATTTCTTTTTTTTTTTTAACGGTGGGACATTGAAAGAATGGATACATTTTCATTGGCGAAAGGATTGTGCTGTGAAATGGAAGATCAAAATAGCAGATAGAAGTATATTAAAAGAGATATTAATAGCAGATAAGTTCATCTCAGAGAGGTATAAAATATCCCATGAGAATTGCCATATTGTCAAAAGAAAGACGCTAATGTAATTTGCTAAATATTTGACAAGTAATCATAACAAATGCTATCTAGAGCTTGATGTGCGAGTTCCTTGCGCTTGGTGCCACAGGTTTTAGATTCGAGTCCCGGTGCTGTCATGGATATTTGTTGTGGTTCAGAATCCACTTTATGCCATAGATGTACCAGTCTAATATGACCGTAGAGCTTCACAGAACCCAATCAGACTTCTCTAACCCACATTATTCCCAAACTCAGGGCAACTCAGCTCTAGGCACAGTGATGTGGTGTAGTATGGTGCAGCGGTAGTGATAGTAGTAGTAGTAGTAGTAGTAGTAGTAGCTGTCTGACTACTGAAGGCCGCTATCGAAACGAACCTTCGACCTAATGCTCGCCAACTGAGCACGTTGCCACTGCGCCACAAGTCAGACGCAAAAACTTTCAATGACATGAAGTTGGAAAGATTGAAAACTAAATTGAATAAAGTTTCAACAAATATAATCGAATTTCCCACTAAAAACTATACAATTTTCAAATGGCTGTATTCTCAGAGTTAGGAAACAACGACTATGCATTCTAGTTAATATAACACACGTAAAAAGTTACATCATTTGAGCGTTACATCTTTATCATCTTTTACAACAGTAAATATTCATTAAAAAATCGTAAAAGAACAAACACCAAGTGCGACTTTCATCCCATGCATATAAAGCATTCTCTTTCTCACCGACGGAGTAATTCAAAACGCTATTTTTTTTTACAAAGCTGCAAAAAAGCGCCAATCTTGAACTTGACTGACATTCATAGCATTGAAAACGAAGCCAAATTTCTACTCGAAGCGCATCCATCCGACAGTAAAACGCATTTTATTTATACCTCTCCATGTGCGAGGGGGAGAGAATTTTAAAGTTGCTTTCCGTGATCCGCTGCATACAGCCACATAAAAACAATGACTTTCGGTCACGATACGGACAATAAAGTCTGAAGAAGAATGATATTTGGACGTTGTCTTAAAGTGATATATCGCCCAAGAGTTGGAGAGTGTCTCGCCAATCCATCATCTTTTATCATACTTCCTTTTATTTAACGGTGGGACATTGAAAGAATGGATACATTTTCTATTGGCCAAAGGTTTGTGCATTGTGCATTATGATATGGAGGGTCAAACTAGCAGAGAAGTAGACTAAAAGAGATATTAATTGCAGATAAATTTATTTTAGAGAGGTATAAAATATCACTTGAGGTTTGCCATAATGTTAGAAAGAAAGAAGCTAATATAATTTACTAAATATTTTATAAGTAACCATAACAAATGCTATCTAGGCCTGATGTGTTAGTGACTAACTCTCTTGAGCTTGGTGCCACAGGTTTCGAGTTTGAGTGCCGGGCGGTGCCATGGATGTTTTTAGCGGTTCGGAATCCACTTTGAACTGTAGGTGTCGATCTCATATGATCACAGAACGTCACAGAGCCCAATCAAACTTCTCATCCACATCACTCCCAAATTGTAAAGGGGCATCTCTCATGATCTCTAGACACAGTGATGTGGTGTGGTGTGTAGTGTAGTAGTATTAGCAGTCGATTTACGAGGCAAGGTGCTCAACATCCCAAACGTCATCGAATCTATTTGTTTTTTTAAGCAATGCCTACAACAAAGCCGGTAGTAGTTCGAACGTCCGCCCTAAACTCACCAGCGGTGCACATTGCCACGAGTCAGCCACAAATATTTTCAATTACATTAATTTGGAAGCGGCTAGATGGCAGAAGTGAATAGTGTTTTTGCGCTCAGCGCCACAAATTTCGGCTTCGAGCTCTAGTGATGTTATGGATATTTGCAGGGGTTCGGTATTCACTTGAAACCGTTGGTCCCTGTTTAATATGATAGATAGCGTTTCGTAGGGCTGACAACCGCAAAAAAATCTTCTACCGTTTCGAAATTTGCCAGAAAGGTAGACGGCCCCTGGCCCACCAAGGGGCTGTTGCGCCTCTGATGATGATGATGATTTATTTGGAAAGTTCGGAAACTAAATGGAATGAAATTGCGACAATTGTAATCGAATTTCTCACTTAGAATACTGAATTCTCATATGATTAGGAAACAAATGCTACGCATTTTAATTAAAATGAAACACATAAAAAGTTGTATCATTTCTGCGTTACATCTCTGTGAACTTTGCACGACAGTAAATCTTCATTTAAAAATCGTAAAATAATAAACACCCAAGTGCGACTTTCATCCCATCCATCCAAAGCATTTCCTTTCTCACCGACAGAGTTATTTAAAAGGCTATTTTTTACAAAGCTGCAAAAAGCGCCCCGATCTTGAACTTGGCTGACATTTATAGCATCGAAAATGAAGCCAACTCTCTACTCGAAGCGCATTCGTCCGACACTAAAACGTATTTTTATTCATGACGCTCCATGTGTGAGGAGAGAGAAAATTCTTAAAGGGTTTTCCGTGACTCGCTGCATACAGCCACATAAAAACAATGGCTTATACACTTTCGGTCACGATACGGACAATAAAGTCAAAAGAAGAATGATATTCGGACGTCGTCGTTGACTGATATATCGCCCAAGAATTGGAGAGGATCTCACCAATCCTTCATTTTTTATCACATTTCCTTTTTTAACGGTGCGACATTGAAAGAATGGATTCATTTTTATATGGCGAAAGGATTGTGCTTTATGAAATGGAGGGTCAAAATAGCAGAGAAGTAGACCAAAAAGAGATATTAATAGCAGATAAAGTTATTTTAGAGAGGTATAAAACATCACTTGAGATTTGCCATATTGTTAGAAAGAAAAACACTAATGTAATTTACTAAATATTTGACACATGACCATAACAAAAGATATGTAGGGCCTGATGGCAGAGTGATTAGCGCTCTGATGCTCGGTGCCACAGGTTTCAGTCCGGGCAGTGCCATAGGCGTTTGTAGTGTGTCGGAATATACTTTAAGCCATAGGCCCCATTCTGACATGACTGCAGATAGATGAAATTCAGGAGACACATTATTAACTATTACAATCTGTGTTGTTGTTGTTTCTTAATCCACTTGGCAGACATCTAGACCAAGCCCACGAACACGTATGAACTCATGGTTGAAGGGAAAGGGGACAGTATCTGTTGTGATGGTCGATTGCATCCGTAGGGAGAAGTCTGATTTGGCTCCATGACGGTTTACAGTCATATAAGACCGGGACCTACGGCTTAAATTGGATTCTGAAGCAGTACAAATACCCATGACCCAACCATGACTTAAACCCGAAACCTGTCGTCTCGAGCACCAGAGCTCCAGACACTCGTCCATTCAAGCATAGGAAAAAAAAAGTTACGCATTCTAGTTAATATTAAAACACGGTAAAAACTTTACATCATTTTTGCATTACATCTCTGTCAACTTTACACAACAGTAAATCTTCACTTAAAAATCGTAAAGGAACAAACATCCAAGTGCGACTTTCATCCCAAATATCTAAATCATTCCCTTTTTCTCAGCGATAGAGTTATTTTAAACGCTTTTTTGTACAAAGCTGCAAAAAAGCGCCCCAATCTTGAACTTGACTGGCATTTATGGTATGGAAACTGAAGCCAACTTTCCACTCGAAGCGCATCCGTCCGACACTAAAACGCATTTTATTCATGCCTGTGCGAGGGATAAAATTTTTTAAGGGGCATTTCCGTGACCCGCTGCATACAGCCACATAAAAACAATGACTTATACACTTTTGGTCACGACACGGGCAATAAAGTCTGAAGAATGATATATATTAATCCAGATAAATTTATTTTAGAGAGATATAGAGAACTGTCATACTGTTAGAAAGAAAGACGCTAATCTTGAATTTACTCAATATTTGGCATATAACCCTAACTAATGCTATTTATGGTCTGGTGTGTGAGTGACTAGCGATTTGACGGTCGGTGCTACAAGTTTCGGGTTTAAGTCCGGGTGGTGCTATGGTTGTTTGTAGGAAAAATCTTAAATGAAACTGCAGATCCCGGTCTCGTATGAACGTAGAGTGTCTCCCATAATTCCCAAACTGTCAAAGGCATTTCAGCTCTAGCACAATGATGTGGTGTGGTGTGGTGTGGTGTGGTCGAGTAGTAAGAATAGTAATAGGATCCCGGTCTCGTATGAACGTAGAGTGTCACCCACATAATTCCCCAAACTGTAAAAGTAATTTCATCTCTAGCACAATGATGTGGTGTGGTGTGTATGGTGTGGTGTGGTGGAATAGTAATAGTAGCAGTCCGACTAACAAAGTAAGGTGCTGAACATCACAAATTCCATTGAATCTCCTTTTTTTTTGAAGCAGTGCCTACAAAAAGCCGCCAGTGGATCGAACCTCTGTCCTAATGCTCACCAGCGAAGCCGTTGCCACTGAGCCACGAGTCGGACACAAAACTTTTTAATGACATTCCGGATTAGAAAGATTGGAAACTAAATTGTATGATGTTTCGACAATTATAATCTAATTTATCAATTAAAATATTGGCTATAGGCTATAACTAGGTCCCAGAACTAGGAAACAAAATCTGTTGTTTTTACTTAATCCACTTGGCAGTCATCTGGACTAAGTCCACAGACCTGCATGAAATCATAGTTGAAGTGTTAGGGGGAGAGGGTATCTGTTGCGATGGAGCACCCATAGGTAGAAATCTGATTTGACTCCATGACGCTCTTTGCAGTCATATAAGATCAGGACCTACAGCTTAAAGTTGAATGCAAACCACAACTAATATCCACGCACAGCCGCGACTTGAACCCGAAACCTGTGGTACAGAGAGCCAGAGTGCTAAACACACGGCCATTCAGGAGCAGAAAACATAAACTACGCATTCTAGTTAATATAAAACACATAAAAATTTACATCATTTCTGCGTTACATGTCTGTCAACTTTGTGCAACACTTAATCTTTATTAAAAAATCATAAAAGGACAAACACCCAAGTGCGACTTTCATCCCATACATCCTAAAGCATTCTCTTTCTCACCGACAGAGTTATTTAAAACGCCATTTTTTACAAAGCTGCAAAAAGCGCCCCAATCTTGAACTTGACTGACATTTATGGCATCGAAAATGAAGCCAACTTTCTACTGAAGTGCATCCATCCGACACTAAAACGCATTTTTATTCATGCTGCTCCGTGCGTGAGAGAGAGATAATTTTTAAAGGGCTTTCCGTGATCCGCTGCATACAGCCACATAAAAACAATGACTTATACACTTTCGGTCACGATGCGGACAATAAAGTCCGAAGAATGATATTTGGACGTCGTCCTAAAGTGATATATCGCCCTAGAGTTGAAGAGGTTTCTCGAAAATCCATCATCTTTTATCCTAGTTCCTTTTTTTAACGGTGGGGCATTGAAACAATGGATACATTTTCCATGGGATAAAGGATTGTGCATTATGAAATGGAGGGTCAAAAATAGCAGAGAAATAGATTAAAAGAGATATCAATAGCAGATAAATTTATTTAGAGAGGTATAAAATATCACTTGAGAATAACAATTGCTAATAAAAGAAAGACGTTAATGCAATTTGGCTAAATATTTTACACGTAACCATAACAAATGGAAACTTGGAGTCCAGGTGGTGCAATGGTTTGTTTGTAGTGGTCCGAACCCACTTTAAACTGTAGGTCCCAGTGCAATATGACTGCAAAGAGTTTAAATTCAGAAAACACACTTTTAAATCTTACGTTTGGGGTTGTTGTTGTTATTTATCCCACTTGGCAGTCATCTACATCGACCAAATGAACCCGTAAACAGCAACATCTAGATCAAGCCCAAAAAACGCACGCGGTATCATGGAAGGTGGGTAAGGGGCATGCAGCTTCTTTTGTGATGGAGCACCCGTAGGTAGACGTTTGATTTGGCTCCATTACGCTCTTAGTCATATGAGACCGGGATCTGTGGTTTAAAGTGGATTCCGAACCACTACAAACAACCATTGCAAATCTGTAACCTGTTCCAGAAACCTGTGGTACCGAGAGCCAGACAATCGGCCATTCTGGCACAAGAAAAAATATGCATTTTAGTTAATATAAAACATGTAAAAGGTTACATCCTTTTTCGTTACATCTCTGTCAACTTTGCACAACTCAACTTGTTACTCATTCCGTAGCATATCTTCAAGCTATCCGTGCCCCCTAGGTGGTGCTGTATGAGTAACAGTGGTGTAGCCCATGCTTATGACATAAAGATAACTGTCTCTGAATTGCCAGCTGCATTAGAAAAAAATTGATGTAACATAGTACATCCCTTTTTGTATAAATATGTGGATGTATGGTTGAGCATTCACTGATTAAATGTAGATAATGATACATAGCATATATATAACAACTGAATTAAGTATACATATGAGAAAAACTTATATTAAAAGTGGGAAAATTTAATCTACTACTGTGCCCAAAAAGTAAGACCAATTATTTTTTCAGAAACTCTTTATTTATTCTTCCACATTTATTTCATCGCCTTCAAAGTAGTTCCCTCCGGACACAATGCACTTATGCCAACGTTTTTTTCAATCCTCAGTGCATGCTAAAAAGTCATTGGCAAGGATGGTTTTCAAAGCCCACGACGATTTACGTTGAATCTCTTCAATCGACTCAAAACGGTGTCCCCCGAGTGTCCTTTTGAGTTTAGGAAATAGCCAGAAGTCGCACGGTGTGAATACGGTGGTTGAGGAACGATATGGGTTTCAATTTTAGCGAAAAATAACGAAGAATCAATGCAGTGTGAGCTGGCGCATTCAGTGTTTTCGGTGCCAATCGAGATTTGACGTGTTTGAGGCCAAAAATGGAATTGAAACGAATCCTTCTGAAATTTCAACATGATCAGTCTCCAATTGTAAATCGACGGTTTACATGCACCAAATCTTTAATTTTTGACGTGAGCTTCGTCGATTGAGGTTGATGGTCGACGAAGGCTCTTCTTTGTTTAACGCGTTTTCTGCCTTCTTTGAACTGTTTTTATCACTTTCTGTTCCTTTTTTTCAACTGTTTTATTTCTTTCCGATATAGGAATGCTCACCGAATGCCGTCTGCAACATTCTATACGTTTCCGCAAACAAAATTGAATGCAAGTTTTTTGCTCAATTAATTCAGACATTTCAAAAATCGCCGGAATCAATTTTAGCGTCTCACAAACTCAAGCGTAACTCAAACAATAATGAAGATTTTGAAGTCGAAATTTCAAACAGATGTCATGACAGTATTTGTAAGCTAAACAAGTAACATAAAAATAATTTTTTAAAGTCAATTCCTACTTTTTTTTTCAATACATTGCAGAAAGTCCTTTATAAATAATTCATTCATTTTTTTAAAGTTTATCTGGCCCCATCTATTGGTAGATATATGCAACTTAAATCTAAAAAACTAAAATTAATTAATTAAATTTAATTAATGAATTAATATTTGAAAACTCTATTAACATCAAGTGTCATCCACTACAAGTTCAAAAAAATATGTATTTGAACTTGAGTGGATGAATAAAAGTATTTTATTAACGATTGAAAATTTGAACAAGATATTTATAGGGAGCTAATAGAGGTGTGAGCTAATAGAAGGAATTGCAAAAAAAAAAAGTTGAAATTCAGTAAACTGAGCGGGAATTTTAAATTGAAAATTGGTCTTAGTTTTTGGACACAGTGGTATAATAGATAAAAAATAATGTTATTAATGTAAATTTTGGACACACTAGTAATTTAGTTTAAAAAAATTATTTTGTACCAGATTTAATATTGATGTCAAAATTTAATAATATTCAAATGGCAATCCTAGTTTTAGCAAATCTTTGAAAATACCGTCGGTCCCACAATAACCTTTTCAAGAGAGCAGCATTCTCTGCAAGGAATTTCATTTAAACATAATTCATGACTGAATTTGAATTTCTGGGGCATTCTGAGTATGTCACTTACTCATCTTCCCAACAGCATTTTATTCAAATCTTTTTCAATCTCCCACGGGCCTACAATTCTCGGGGAAAATGTGATTTCCGCCTGCCACTTTCATCTATCTCTTTCTACAAAGAAAAAAATTCTTTCATAAAAAAGAAAAGTTATCAAAGTACATGTAAGGAAAATAAGATTTCTTCCCTCAGAATATGCGTTGCACTTTTTTTACATACTATTCCCCCAGTGCGTTCTCTTCAAAATAAAATAGATCCCTGAAAAACACCCCCTGTATTCCCTATGCTTTTCTTTTGTACAATGGGGAATAATTTATGAAAGTTTTCCCTCTTCAAAGTTGCCAATAAATATTTATGACGATAAAAAATGCAGCCATTTTTATTTTGAGGATGAAATGTGTGTCATTTGGCATCATTTTCTCTTCTAAATTGCTCTAGAGGTTCGCCAAAGGTTAACACTGCAGAAAAGAGCGTGTCTTCATGTAATATGAAATTACTTACCACTGTCATTACTTATTTGATGCGTTTCTTTTGAAATAGATGTCTTAAAGCAAGCTGTGTTGCTCTGATGATAGCTTTTGGAATCGATACAATGAATTTTAAATTGTTGTCGAATATCCTTTAGACGCATTTATAAAGAATTTTTTTTCATGTGGGATTCATTGTCTCAAGTGACTGATTATGTGTATATATATATTATTGTATTATAATATATAATATATATTATAATAAAATAATATAATATATGTATAATACACATTATAGTTATAATTAAAGTCCCACTTTCAAAATGTGGTAAAAAAAGAAACTCGCTCTTCGCCATAATGAGTTCAAATTTGAACCGAAGATACTTGAAGAAAGGGGAAACGGTACTGCAATCAAAAACAGTTCCAAAGGTATTAATAGTTGGCCCCATAAGCGTATGTCGAAAGTGAATTTGGCTCTGGTGTTATTTTCAATCGAAATTACAACGTATTTTGCATGTTGCACATTAAACCAACTGTAGTGTTCAATGTGTTTGATTGTTCAGTTTCTTAACGAAAAATGACTTCCAATTATAGAATAAGCACAAAAGTTAATCAAATGAAGGGTTAATGTAACAACGAAAATATGGTTATCTTTTCATCCTACGTCAGTGAACTGTTCGTGGTATGAATAAAGGCGTAACAAATGGCACACGATATAAAGAGAAAAAGATCCTTTTTTGATTTTAAAATTTAATCTTTCAAAGCTTAATCATGAAATTAAAAAAATAACACTTACTGTCACAGATATACTGCAATATTAAAATCATCAGGAAATATAAAATAACAAAGAAATTATCTTGATGATTAAAACAACTATCAGTGAGACTTAGTAACTTAATGAAATGTTTTATCAATCATATGAAGAGTGAATAACCGTTTAAACCGTCACAAAAACTTA